>JAQGAY010000477.1:0-26596 GCA_034698085.1 Polydesmus angustus | reverse complement strand
TTTGTAAAATCCATTTTTATTACCACCGAAGTCTTTAAATCCAGATTTAGTCTTTAGTTCCGGATTTAAAAATTGGAAATATGATAAAATTTTGACCGTGCTGATTGTTTATGTGTCTAAGAGCGCATCCGGTTTATTGGCGAACACCTTGTTGTTGTTCGCAAACACGACGAACTTGCGCGCGTGTTTCGTAGTGTAAACGCCGCATAATATCCTCACATAAGTCTTCCATTTCACCTTCTTCTTTTTATCAACTTCCTCGACGTACATAACGAAATAAAACGTGTCTATTACGCTCTTTTTTTCCATCCTCTTCCTCTTATACCCTACTCGAGTCGCGCGTTACGTCTGAAGCAGCGTAACATACGTCACGACGAGAAGTGAGAAAAAGAAAGAGAAAAAAAGAAGAAAAAAAAAAAAGAGAGCACACAAAAGGTGCAACTTAAATGTATATATAATATATATAAGTTAGCTTATAGTTGTAGATATGAAGGTGCATAAATTTAAAAAAAAAAAAAATCCGAAGATGAAGAGAAAGAAAGGAAAAAAAAAATGTTATGGAGAACATTATCATCAAAAGAAAGAAGGGGGTGGAGTTAAAAGAGGTGAATGAGGAGGTGGTTGAAAAATCCATATCAGTTATTTTTTATTGCGTTTCCTTTTCTCTCTCTCTCACTCTCTCGCTCACACTTTCATCTTTACAGTCTCCATCACTCTGTCTCGATCTTATTATATTCCAGTTGATATACACATACACACACCTTTAAATAAGGGCAATATACAACGAGATAGAAAGAAATAAACCGTCTTACGATAAAAAAAAAATATAATATATACCTCTTAAGGAAGGAAATTGAAAGGCAGCGAACAAATTCAATTTAATAAAAAAAAATTATCTATTTAAAAATATTATCCAATGTTTATGATTATTAAAACGATTAAACGAATAACATACTAAACTGTGCTAATACCGGTATGTGTTGTTTTTTTCTTGTTTTTTTTTTTTTTTTTGGACTTTAAAACATTAAAAAAAAAAAAAATTCGAATTTTAAACTACCAGTACTCGTAAAAATAAACAAAGATATTTTTTAAAAATTAGATTATTAATTTTACATTTGTAAGCTTATATGAAAAAAATAAACAGTAAAATTACGATCAACATAAAAGCACTGTTTTTAAAAAAAAATCAAACTAAAAGCATTCACGAAATTTACGTACTCAAAAATTAATTTTTTGAGATCCTCAAACCTCCATTTGCGCGACAGATTTAATTCATACAAGCCAAATGGGTGTTTTTTTTTTTTTTATTTATTTATTTTTTAAAATCCATAAAAATTCAAATTGAGCGAGATCTACGTATTGTATGCGATTAGAATGTTTGGCACACGCAAAATTTACGTTGACATCTTCATTTTTATTATGCACTTCATTTGCGCGAAATCAAAGTACTGTACTGTACACATGTACGCGAAATTTCCATTTTGATATAAAAGTACACCAATACCTCGATACACGACGTTTCGCTTTACGGCCATGTTTTCGAGAACCGTGTATCGAGGTACATTTGTAACTACGATAATTATACAATCTAAGCGAGTAGTTTTTTTTTTTTTTTTTTTGTATTTTTCTTTTGTATTTCACATAGAATTTGTTAAATCAATCTCAATAGCGTAGAATCCCTCAATTTTTGTCTTTCGGAGGTTCTAGTCCTCCTCACCACCTTTAACACCTCTGAAGGAGTTCCCCCACGCGCCTAAGTTAAGCCCTCACTAAAACTGTCTCGACGTTTTTAAATCATCTTCTCAATAATTTGATGCACGCGTATTCGATCACGACATTTGTAGCATTCGTAATGACGTCATCAATAGACGCGCTCGTGTCCTCTTTGATCATTACCTATTTACCTAAAAGTCACGTCGAGTGTATTATTTTAGCCCCGACTTAAAAAAAAACACAACTTCTCCCTACTAAACTTATAAGTGTACTTTTCCGACTGAATTTACGTTATAGTTTAACTCAAACGACCGTTTTAGCGTTTCTTTTTCGTTACGCTCACATAAATTATACACAATAACAGTCAAACCGACGTTTAATTAAAGCAAACTCTCTCTCCCTTTCACTCTCTCCCTGCTCAAATAACAAAAAAAAAAAAAAAACGCTCTTAACTAAACATTTTTTTTTTACTTTTTCTTTTCTTCCGCTTTTATACGTCGTTTAGTTACGTTAGTTAGTGGCGTAACAAACTGATGCGTACGCACTAGGAGATGGGGGGAAAAAAATATATCTTTAAACAAATTTTGAGAATTTTAAAAATCAGTTCATTGTATTTTTTTTCTTACTGTGTTTTTTTTATGTCTCGCTTCCAATGCCAATAATTCGAGTCCATAAATATATCAGTGTTAAATAAAGATGGCGCCACTAAAGCCGTACAAGAAAAAAAGCCAACTCCATCATTTAAGACGGGGAAATTTTTTTTCTTTTTCTTTATTTATTTTTTTAAGGTTTGAAGAAGAAGAAAAAGGAAAAAAAATGATGAAACCTTATGTTAAAAAAAGCCGAACGATTTTTAGAAATAAATAATTTTGATTCTTAGAAAACAATACACTTAAAAAAAGAAAGGAAAATAATAAGAAAAATTTAAATGTAATGTTATTAACACCTTTCAAAAGCCATAAATTCCAAAGACTAAAAAAAACAAAAAACAACAACAATAAACTAATTTCAAAAATAAACAAATAATGTCATTAAGGTGTAAAAAATAATTTAACAGTTATTGGAATTTTTTTTTTAAAAAAAAGTTGTAAAATTGTTCGAATTAATTATTCATCAATTCAAAAATTCAAAATAAATGCCTAAAGACGAGTAAAAGTAAAACGGTAAATCGTATCATAAAACAACCGCTCAAAAATAAAAATGTCAAAATAAACGAATCAAACCAATTTAAAAATTGTAAACAAAAAAAATGCAAAAACATATGAAAATATTCATCAAAATAACGCAAGAATAACCTATACTGTATTTTTCTAAATAAAAAAATGTAAATTAAAAAAAAAAAAAAAAAAAAGAAAGCAGAAAATTATTTTAAATGGTATATCCAAAACCTGAATGACTTCTCGTCTCTTATCTATCAGATATCAAAATGTTGACGTAAGCATCAAACGCGTAAACATGCTCTCCCTCTCCCACTCCCTACTTGCCTCGGCAACGACATCTGAGCAAATTTAAAGTCGGTTGGTCACGGACGATAAATTTTTAATGATTCTCAGTAGAACCAACGTTGTCTTTTATCCCTTCCCATCCCTCTACCACCACCCTTAAACACCCTTCGCTGCACCCCTTTATCCCTACCAATACTAAAATAAACATACACTTCCTCCACCGAGTGTGGAGTGGGACACGTCAACTTCGTCGCTTTCCATACCTAAACCCACGGTTAACAGACTCACATCACATTTAACCTTCCAATTATTTTTTTTCCTTACTTCCATGTGCAACTTACCCTACCTTCCAATCTACCTCTATACCTCCTTCCCAGGACCCCCTATCTCTCTGTCTTACGCCATCATCTTAGGGCTAAACACGAATAAAAGGTATAATAAAAGCTTTAGAGAAAAAATGTATAAAGATATCTCTCTTCTTTTTATATGTGTAATTCATGTATCTCATTTGAAGACTCTCCCCATCTCTTTCTACGACCGCTCGCTCCTTCCATCGATCCCATCTCTCTCGCACTCTCTATTGTAAAGTGCAAAGAAAGACAGTTAAAACTGTGATTCATGAATAAGATTCAATGAATCTGTAAAAAAAAAGAAGAGCGAAAGAGTGGTAGAGGAAAAGAGAGAAAGAGAGGAGAGGGGAAAGAATGAAATATTTGCGTTTCTTACTAAATATTAAATTGACTGTGAAGAACAATTCTGCTCAAACAAATTCATGAACGAATCAGAATACAGTAGAAATAAATTTTTAACTCAATTTCTTTTATTATTATTTTTTCAGTTCCACGTCAATTGGCCGAGAACAGAAAAGTCGTGGTCAAATCGCAGAGATGAGACTCGGAGCGTAAAACACGCCGAATGTAATTACGCCGACAACAAGTTAGCCGAAGGTAAAACTGGCCGAGGAAGAAAACGCCGAAAGCAAATTGTACGTCACAAATCAAAACACCAAAAACAATTTTTTTAAAAAATGTTTAAAATGTACACTTTTTTAGTTTACAGTGTTTATATTATTTTTATCATGTTGTTAGATTTGGGTCTCGAGTGTAAACGCTCTTTAACTTCCTTCGCAAATGAATTTAAGAGAGCCATTCTCATTAACATTCTTGGAAATCACAATTTACCTCCCCCACACACTTCGTCTCGCCCCCCTACGCCCCTACGTCCCCTGCGCCCCCCACAAACACACACCACCAGCCGCAAGTATGCGCTTGACGTTTCAAACAGGCGCTCATATTTTACATTTCCGACAAAAGGTCGCCCTTACTTCGTAACTGACCCCTTTCATCCCCCTCACCCATTGCCATTAATAAAAAGTCTCGTGGTCACTTTCGTGCGCGCGTGCGATCGCCCCCCTTTCTTTACGAACGCGCGCGTGTGTTTACGGGATCCATCTTTTGTTCTATTTTCATAAACAACTTCAAACTTTAAAAACTCAATAAAATGAAGCAAAAACGTCCGCAAAATTCCATCCGTCTTGTCTTAGGACCGTCTCATTGTTTTAGGCCCTTTATATTCATTGTTTTACAATGAATAAAAAACATTCCAAGCTTTCAAAATGATACACAAAGAGTGGACAGTTAACATTCGTCGAGGAGGTCATTGAAAAAGCGGACCTCTAGCGGACCATAATTACCATAATATATAAGAAAAAATTTGGCGAAAGTTGAGAGAGAAAATGATATACTGTTAGTAGATGGACCAAAACGTAAGAAAAGATATATAATTATTAAAAGTGGAGAGAAAGATCGTTTGTCAAAACTTTTGCCAACTTTGGAGCGCGTGTCCGCCATTAAAGAGAAAGTTTATGAAGCGGAAGTGGACGTGCGATGATGATTCACTTAGGGTCATCAAACACCAACCTATCCTACCAACGAATCTCGTCAATCGGAAATTTAGCCATACAGTATAATGCTATTTAGACGTCTAGACCCATTTCTACATTTACCAACAAATCAACCACCCACGAATTAAACTACTTTTAAATGCGGTTTAAAAAAAAAACCTAAACTAATTTTATTGACTTTAAGAAACTTCCAAGCTTACAAAAACAGCCATAGAGGCAATTTTAATCGAGCCAAAAAAAGTGAATAGCCTCATTTAGTTTCGTTTAAATCTAGTTTAAATCGGTATTCAACTCGTTTTCAATGTGACTACCGTGTTTTTTACTAAATAAGACCTCTCTTAAAATAAGCCTTAGCATGATTTTTGAGGTTTCGAACAATGTAAGCCCTACCTCAAAAATAAGCCCTATTCAAAAAATGAACCCCAAATTAGGGAGAACTAATACATCATGTATTGTCATTAGCGGACATTTACTTCTTTTTTTAACCATGGTAAAACCCAGTAAAAAGAATTAAAAACAGAAAAATGTAATTTTTGCAATTAGCTGCAGCAAAATGTATAAAAAAGATACAAAAATAAAACTTTTCACATATTTGTTCAACTATTGAAGTATGCAAGAAGGATTCAAGCAATTTGTGTCGCATTTTTTGATAAGTCTAAAAAAATGCTTTAAAATAAATATTGTATTTAAAATTTTTTCTTAATTATTAGAGATTTTGAAACTTTTTAATAGAATAAAGTACTGTTACGAGAAATATAAGACCTTCATCAAAAAAAAAGGCCTTTTGCGTTTTTTCTTAAAAAAAAAATATATATAAGACAGGTCTTATTTTTTGAAAAACACGGTAAATCTAAGTTGGGTCTACGTTTATGCTCCCGCGATAAAGTTGGGAGCAATTTCCCACTTAAAAAAATTATTAATTTTTCCTAATTAAATACGTTAATTAATAATAATAAAAAAATTCATCAAGATTAATAGTAAAAATTGCTCTTAAACGCTGACGGTCCATCGGAACGTTGAAAAATGATTTCAATTAACGAAACCAATCACGCACATTGTGTAGAAGGTGGAAGAGGGTTACATTTCATCATCCATTAAGTCACCTTGTGTGTCATAAAATCTGTCATTCGCCGCACGTGTTACTCTCTTTCTCTCTCTCTCTCCCGGTAATAATTAAATTCGTAAAAGAGGGGGGAGCGGGGTGGTCAAAGCACGCGAGTAGGGATTTTCAAAAGTTATCTCTCGGTCACACTGTCAGCCACTCCACTTCATGATAAAACCATCAATGCATTCTAACACGCATATCGTTAAACCCTCTCCCAAAAAAATATTAAAATCTAAGATATAAAGTATGCATAATAGAATAAATACATGAATAGAGAGAGATGGAAAGCGAGAGAATATATATCAGAAATTATAAAAATTAATGAATCATGGGGTTCTGAAAGAGAGAATGAAAATGCGATATCAAAAAAAAAAAAATGCCAACGCAAATTGTTTGAAATTTATTCAAGAATTTTTAAAATATTTCACCCAACTTCGCCACCCATTTATCAACCCGCACTCGTTTTGCATAATATACAAATTACCCTTTCCAAAAATTGCGCTTCACCTTTTTAGTATTCATAGACAAAGATAAAAGCTTGGAAGAAATAAAAAAAAAAATAAATGAAAAAATAAAAGAAGGGTAAATGAGATGGGGGAGATGTGGTGGGTGGAAGGAATAGTCACAATTTAATAAAATCTCGGAGTATTAAAACTTCAGCTGATTTATTTTTATTAGAAATGAGTTAAGCGCCGCTTATAAGAATCGCCATGCACTGTTATAAAAATGTACGTTGGATGAAAATTCATGAAACTTTCGTTTTACGTGTAATTAGTTCTACCTATATAAAATATATCAAATTATTATCAATTTATTAAACGATAGCTACATAAAATAAAAAAATTTGAAACATCCAAAATAATAAATATCCAAAGAAATAAATCAAATGTTTTTTTTTCTTCAATCTAATAACCTTAAATGCAATAATTATTTTAAAAATAAATAACAAAATTCCAGATGCAAGCAAAATAAATTCATTTACTGCATTTACTCGTCATTTCTGACAAAATGTTCCTTGTTAAATCTCATTTTTTTAAAAGAATAATGAGTAAAATTTAAGAACACTTCAACCCGTTTACAAAATCCAAAAAAAAAAAAAAAAACCAAAATATAATATTAAAATCAAATGAACTTTAGATTTCATACTTTTCGCCGTCTGATTTTTCAATTTGCCTTGAAAATTTGTCTTTTCTTGAATATTTATAAATATAAATTATTGTTACTGAATGCAGCTATTGAATACCGGTATATTACATATTTTATTTATTGAATTTCTTTAAAAAAAATTACCTCCATTGAACGCAATATTTTATTGACCTAAAAATTCTTAAACAAGATAAACCTATCAAAATTATTTGAAAGATTAAAACAAAATAAAATGTCAAACCGACATAAAAAAAAAAGTTTGATTCGAAAATGGCACATAACCAAATTTAGAACAATTTGTAGACTAAAAGTGTGTCCTTAAATAGTATGTTAGCCTAGTTTTCCTTATAAAAAAAAAATAAAAGCGATCGAGTATATTTTACTCACGAGAGAATGATAGAAAGAGAAAAGCGAGAGCTCAATTAAATAGTTATCATTAACCTAAATTCGTTACGTTCGAAAACTCAACCTCAAAATAAAATTTAAAAAAAAACAAAAAGAAAAAAAGATAGCGAAAAGAAAAGACGAAAAAAAAAAAAAAAGTTTAGTTATGTTTAGGTCTGAAGATCAATAAATTGTGGAGTGTATGGTAGACGACGATGCTCAAAATAACATCTTACAAGACGACGATGTAAAGGTGTAATCGGTAGAAAAGAGCGCTAAACAGGCGTAATTGTAGGCTTGTAGCTAATAATACAAACCCGTCTTGTAGATTGCAGGGTGGTACTTGAAAGGTGGGTTGATAGTACAGTAGTTGTAGAAGCATAATATAAGGAGGAAGGATTGGGGAAGGAGAGATAGACAGGGGTTGATTAATTAATCAATGATCGCGTTTGAAAATGATTAATGAGCAGTTTCTTTCACGTTTTAATTCGCCGACAACAATTTAAACTAAATTACGATTCTACCACCGAACACAACTCCTGGCCTCGCCCACCCCCACTCCCCACCCTCCATCTTCACCTAGCACCCAGCCACCCACGAACGACATGCACCTAAGTTAAGAAGCACAAAAACAATCGCAAATCACATTCAAAAGTGAACAAATCTCGAAAACAATTTATCACTCATGACGTCACTCCCAACATAAAATCCCCATCTCTCCATCCAACCAGTATTTTTTTTTTTTTTTTCTTTTTTAGCTTCTAGCAAATGTTCAAATTTTTTTTAAAAAAAAATATTATGCTATATTATCCGATTTATCGTTTTACACTCGCAATCGTATCACAATCAAACTCTTAACAATTTAAATCAAACGAAAACCATTTAAATATATTAAATTTAAAAATACTAATACATGTACAGTTAAACGTGTGTAAAACGAAATCTGCACGCAGTAAACTGAAAAAATTTTGGAAAACGCGATATTAAAATGGTTAAAAACTGGAAAACTTGATAACTATAATCTTTGCTGTACTGTATAGTTATGTGAATACGAATTTATCAATAAAATGCAAAATATTAATAATAAATTTTTTTCATAAGTTTTGAAAGCCTATAAATAATACGAATAAAAAGGGGTAGCTTCCAAAGTGGAATTAAAGCTGTTTATTTATGTATTAAATTCACACGATTTCGTTATACACAGGTTTAACTTAACTGAAAGTCGAAAAAATTAAAATTCAAAAAATCAAAAGACTAAAAAAAAAAAAGTTATAATATTATTGAAAATTGAATAGGTAGAGGGAGAATCCCATTAATAACAAATAAATACCAACTCAAAATTTATATTGTACCGGAAATAGCTTCCAAATAAAAAATCAAATCGAAATTCAAAATAAAACTCCATTTCAAATCGAAAAAATCTAAAAACTACATAAAAACCGTAAAAAAATATTTAAAAAAAAAATTAATGTCTACAATAATATTACGGCAAATTAATACAAAAATACATTCCCATAATAACATAAACTCCTCAGTTCTCAACCTTGAAAAAATTCTTAAAATTCCTGCAAACCTGCACTTTTCTATCTCAAAATTCCTGTAATATGGAAGCATAAAATATAGGTACAGTATCGTTAAGTAGAAGAAAATCTTCCCAACCTAGAGTATACATGTATACAAAAAAAAAGTAAAAAGCAGCAAAGAAAACGCCATCGAAAATCTTCTTAGGCTTTGAAAACGAAAAGAGAGAGAGCAATAGCGATGACCATCTGGAGAAACTCATTGATTAACGATAAATCATCTTTTTTTTCTTTATTCACCCTCCCCCCCCCCCTTTCATACCTCCCCCCCAACCAACGTCCCTTAAAGACGTTGCTTAGGGAGGTAACTGATAAGGTAAAAAATGGCGTTGCATCGTATGGTGCAAAAAAAAAAAAACCACGGACAACATTTGGCGATCAAGGGGTTAAGTGTGGTCGTAGAAGATGGCTCAAAAATGTAAATATGTACGTAAGGGAAGGTGGGGGATTTGTCAATTGAGAGGGCGAATAAAATAAAGAGGGGGGGAATAGGAGGGAGCTCGCTTTCACTTACAGATACGCTCTTCAAAAATACACGCGCGTCATCTAAACGCACAAAGAATCACGTTGTAACGTTAGAAATTACATCACTCGGCTAAACGCAAAAGTCGATACAACGAACACATTCAACCAATTTAGCACATTTCCTTCGTTAAATTAAAAAGATAGTTTAAACCATGTGAACCATAAAAAATAAAAAAAAATTATATAAAGATGAAAGAAAATGCAAACGAAATTATAGGGTTCAATCTCGCTTAAGTTTTAATCTTATTCTAGAAAGAAACTTTCTCTTATAATCTCGTTCCGTAAAAAACACCTTTGGTTGGGACCAGAAATTTAAAATCAAGACTAACTCGCAATACCAAAATTAAGAAATCTTGTTATTTACGCTAATTTCAGTTTTCTAAACCACGTAGATTATTGGCAACAAAAAAAAAAAAAAAAGTTTGCGTATGCGCACCTTATCTTTTAAATTTCCTTTAACTTTTGGTCCACTTCTAGAAAGAGATTTTTATTAAAATTTGGCTGGATGCAATTTAATCTTGCTTCGTAAAAGCGCCAGAAAACCTTTAAATCAAGATTACATCGCTTGATCTAGATTAAGAACTACGATGGACCCTGCAATCGATGTTCGTTCTATCAACATTGCGCTAATAATTGTTGAGGGGATAAAAATGTAGACAGAGTTTTGAAATACAGATAAGAATCTGCATATTGGAATATCTAAATAGCCCATGGAGGGTCCCGTATCGCTCTACACGTCACGCCGCATTTTAGACTGTTCGAGAGAAAGTTTATGCAAAAACGAGGGGAGAAGGGAGAGGGGGTTGGGAAGAAAATTGAACATAATATCTGGATAGATAGATGAGAAATTGATTTTAAATAGCGTCACCCGCCTCACGTCACCTTCCCAACGGTCACACCGCCTAACCAAACACTTTTTAATGTCTCAAACAAAACCCCTCATTTACATAGGTGGAGACACTATCGCAGCCACATCTATTGGAGATGGGCTTAAATTGACTAAACGTCCGAATAATTCATCACTCCCCTCCCCCACACCCCTGGACTACAACCACTACCCACTCCATCCCTCCCTATACACTCGTTTAGAAATAACAATGAACGTTCCATAATCTAGGTTTAGCGACTAAATCTAAAATTTTAAAATTCTAATGGTTAATTTCCTAAAATAATATGTACGGTAGTTAATAAAACCTTACGGTATTTCAAAGGCATGCGGCCCATAATCTACGAGTCGTTACAGTAGTAGATTTTATAAAAACAATATACGAAATATGAGTTATTACCGAAAGTGCAAGAAAGAAACAGTTTAAAAGTAATGCAAACGTAATTCTACACCTAACCCTCGTATAACGCGGTTTCGATTTAACGCGGTCAACAAATTGTGACTACTCTTGTTTAACACGGTCACAGTTTCGATTTAACGCGATTAAAATGTTGAAATTTTAAAAAGCTATGCAAAAATCGACCTTTTCTGTGCAATAAATGAATAACAAAGTGCATATTTTCATATTGTAAATATGCTTTAGCATGCAGTAACATTATTTGCTGTTTTGTGCCATTTTTTGCAACATTCAGCTACATGTACTGTAAAACAAAGTGTAATCCCCACAAAGTGTTATATTATGAAGACGGCGACAATGATTAAAAATACTGTACATGCATGGAAATTAATTTATTTTGGTTATTATATTAATTAGCTACGTGTATATATCCCAAATTCATTAAAATGTTTCTGTGTTTGAATAATTTAAAGTGTGTATAATTTCAAAAATTGAAATTTTAGGAACGGAACCCTATCTTTAGCATGTACTTCCTATTCTCGTATAACGCGATTTCTATAACGCGGCATTTTTGTGGAACCTATCCTCCGCGGCATACGAGGGTTAGGTGTATTTAAAATCATCGATTAGTTCGATGCTTAAAATTTAATATTTTAAAGAATAGAAACATTATTTTCCCAATTTTGCTTCGCGTTTAAAATTTAAATGTAGGAGTATTTTCCAAATCCCTAAACTCTTCTCCTACCTAAAAAAAACTTTACATGAAAAGTAATTTCCTGTCTACAGTCCCTAGACTATAAACAAAGGTCATTTTACCGATCATATTCTTCGCAAACACTCAAAAAAAAAAAAATAATACTGTATAATATTAATCGCATGCTAAAAATATGACATTGATTGAAAAAAAAAATCGATATTATTTTTGAGAAAAAAATGTGTTATTTGAGTTAAAGATTTATCGCGTGTCGAACGTTGAGATCAGCGAATAACAACGCCAAATCAAATCTAATAGAACGGAATTAAGTTTGGAAAAAGAAGATGGATGGATCGATGGAAATTCCTCAAGGGGTTAACAAAATAACCCCTCGTTTCATCCCTTACGTCAACCGTAACGTTACGTAAGAGTTACGTATGACTCGCATCCCCATTTTTTATTTTATTTATTCGCTGGTCAGCCATTATTCGCGCAATCTTCTATAAAGAATTTTGACAAATCAATTTCGGGGCAATTTCCGGTGGCGTATGGATTTAATAAGTGCCGAAATTTCACTTAAAATACGAGTTTTTGAGTTTGAGGTGCAATAAAAGCCAAGTGAAATCATAAATTAAATACGAGTATAAGCGAATACTGTATTTCGTTGTCACCTGAATTTTTTGATCTAGCTTTATTACAGTTAAGATAACAATCAAAAATACATTTTATCTAACGAGAATAAATTTTGCACAAAAAATAAAATTTAGTAGCCACGAATTTTTAAAACCATTACTAAAACGAGTTTGAATAAAACGGGTGTGCAAGTTTATTTTGCATTAGTAGCCTAATCGCAACATCGATTTAGACATTTTGATATATAACTGAGTTCAGACTAAAACGAGATTTAAAATAAAACCAGATATGCATTCTTAATGATTTTCGCATTCCATTAAAAACCCCAGCCTCATTGGTATTCAAGGACCCCAATAAAAAAAATAGTCCCAGCCTGAACGATGACCCAAACCCTTCGAAAAAATGACCCGTTTTTAGGTGTGACGTGGGCGTTATTTCAGTCGTAATAAATTAAGCCAAAAAAAAAAAAAAAAAGTGCGCGCAAAGTGGCCGAAAGGAAGAGGGGTTAACCTGCATTATGACGCAAGAGATGGTGGGTAGGGTTTGACTTTCCATTGAACGCCATTTGTCAAAATGTAAACTCGTCGGAATTTCTCACTCAAATTGCTTATCGTCGATTCCATTTTTTTTTTTTTTAGTTTCCCGTTTGATTGATAACTGAGAGAGAATTCATTCCTATGATTGAAGGGACCCTTTTAGCGGCTCCCATCTATTTTTTTTTTCTTTCTTCTTCTTTTCCTTCAAATTTATATACCGGTACAGAAAAATAAAGACATGATAGTGCGCAATAAAACGCGCGTGATATATTTGACACCGGTAAAACCTTAATCCCGAAGAAAGAAAACCTTTGCCGTTCAAACTCCTAAACAATCGCCAAAATAAGATCCATTTACAAACTCTTCAGTGAGCAAACACGTGTCAAACCACCTATTAAATGTAACATACTGTATAAAAAAACCCAATCTACCAATCTTTACTATTAAAATAATTAATACAAAAAATATAACTACTATAATAATAAATCTGCGCATGCTCAAATTTCTCGGAGGTCTTAAAACCACGTAAAAATGCGTCTTAGAATCCAAGTAAAATATTAGGATATTGCAAGAAAGATATATTTTACTAGATCTCGTTTGATGAAAGTTATAGTTTCGCTAAGTAAAAGTGGTCTACTATAATTAAATATCAATGTCTTAAAAATAGATTAAGACTAATATAAAATTTATTACCTAATTAAGTTTCTTTATTGAAAAGAGAAACCACGGAATTTCAATAATATTAACTAAAATCATTTTTTTTTTCTCTCTTTAAAAACACAAACAACAAAAACTAATTGATGGTCTGTTTTTAATATGCTAATAAGTAATTTTGCGAACCACAATGCGTTTTCGTTTTACTGTATTCAAATTAATTAGTGAAACAAAAACATAAGAAAGAAAAAGAAAAGAAAAAAAAAACTAGGCGTTTCAACATGACTTTTAATTAAGAAATCGAATTTTTTTCTGCTTTTTCATCCTCCTCCTCCTCTACTTCCGTCACCCTCCCCCACCCACGCTCACAATCAGCTGCTAATGTCGTCGGAATATTTATTAAACACATTTTTAATGCTAGACTTGCTTCCACAAACATGGCCGCCGCGCTCTAATTACTACGAAAAACACAAAAATGCAGAACGATGGAGAAAGAATAAAAAAGGAATAAAAGAAAAAAAAAATACATGTTCGATTACATTAAAAATTCAAAGTAATTCAGCTAATCAAATTTACCAAATCGCGTGTGTTACACTCGCAATATTAAAAAAAAAATCAAGTTTTTTCCAACAAAAAAAAAGTAAAATGAGCATATTTCGTTTTATGTCATTTTATTAAACCACGTCATAAAGCCACGTCGCTGCTACCAATAAATAAATAAAATCGGATGTACTCAATTTTGTTTATAAACATTTAATCGCGTCTAGTGGAACCTTCTTGATAATTATCATAAAAACTTGAGTTCAAAATTTAGTTGCTTAACCTAAGATTATTAAAACAGGTGGCAAACAAAATATTAATAATTACTTTTTATATGAAGATAATCAACTAGTGAAGATATATCATTTCTGAATAAAGAACCTAACTTTTTGCAGTTTATTGTGTCCTTACAGATCAGTAAAATAATGAATCTAGTTCACTCCTAAAATTTTTAATTTATTGAAAATAAATTTTTAAAATGATCCTTTCAATATCTGTCAAAAAATATTATTTTGTATACTATGCCACCGTCTGTGCCGACATTTTATCTTTACAAAAACCAAAAAAAAAAAAAAAACTTTCAAAATTGCAAATCAAAACTGCTCATTTAACACAGCTTAATAACAGTATAAAATATTAAACCGTCCTCAAATATACGTAGGAATAAGCAGAGCTGACGGTGAAAGGCCATTAAATAATACCCCAACCACTGGTTCACCCAGCAATCCTCTAACCCCATCACCCCTTTTGATGCGCACGTGGAAATGCGGTTGATTGCAAAAGCTAAAAAGAATCGCTGGAGCATCAATGACGTGACAAGTCCATTCGAATACATGGAAATTGTCCAGTCTTTCGTTCTAATTTCGCCATGCTTCAATCCAAAGAGAAAAACAAGATGACCAATCCAAATCATACACATCGACTCTTTGTTTACAGTGAATGCAGCGCAACCACATATTTACAGCACACTTTTCAGCTTCCCCAACCCCCCTCTCCCCCAGCAGCCGAGGCTAATGAATTTTTCTTTTTTCCTTTTCTCGCACTTCCGCAACTATCAAATTGGTCTTCCGCTTTTCTTTTTCCGATCGAAATGAACGCGAAACATGACAATCGAGTTAATTAAAGATTTACCAATCAAGCTCAAACCATCAAATCTAGTTTGAAAACTACTTAACTAACGATATGCAGTAAATAATAAAATAAAATGCAAAGTTATTATTGAAAAGCTAAATCCCACTAAAAGTCTTCTTCAAGAGTGTGCACTTTGAAAAGGTAACGTAACCATAAACAATAATTTTATTAGTTACTACCTTCGAGGTTACTACACATCAAACATGTTTTTCGACGTGTACATTTTTTCCCCCTTTTCACTTTCGATCTTAAAATTTAATATTTTCAAATAAAAAAATAATCAATAACATTAATTTGAGTCATTGAGAGCATTTGCGGTATATCTCGTTTGTTAAAAACAGGTTTAACAGAAAGCAAATCTAGTTCCACCAAACCTGTTGCGTTTGCACCAATATTTACAGGTAGCTTCATTAATAATTGAAACCTGCTTCAAAAGTGCGCTGGAAACCAGTGTCTTAATCAAGATTTAATTTGCGCGAATTTTAATTCATTCTTTTCATTTTCTATTGTTTTTCCTCTTCGTTTTAAAACCTAGATAACTCGATTTGAGCAAATTGTGATTGCGCGAGAAATGTTGTTGCCCGGCGTCCAAAGCAACAAAAATCAAAATATTTAATTTGCGCGAATTTTAATTCATTCTTTTCATTTTCTATTGTTTTTCCTCCTCATTTTAAAACCTAGAAAACTCGATTTGAGCGAATTGTGATTGCGCGAGAATTGTTATTGCCCGGAGTTCAAAGCAACAAAAATCAAAATATTTAATTTGCGCGAATTTTAATTCATTCTTTTCACAATTTCTATTGTTTTTCCACCTCACTTTAAAACCTAAATAACTCGATTTGCGCGAATTGTGATTGCGCGAGAAATGTTGTGCGGTATACCACCTCGCGAAAATCGAACTAATACAAAACAAATGATAAATACCACAAAAAAATAAATAATTAAACAACACGTTCAATTAAATATTTTAATGAAAACGAACGAACATTCCTCAAATTATTTTTAATTAAAAAACCAACAAAAAAAATATTTGCATACGATTAAGCAAATATTTCTTTTGTGCCAGACATTAATCCGTGGTTTTATTATTTTTCGCCAATGCCCACACACCACCCACGATGCCACTCTAATTAAAAAATACCTGAAATACCACTCTCTTCATCCTTGAAAATATTTTTACAAATATTCCCACGTCGAAAGCCAATCAATCAATAACTCAACCCAACAGAAGAAAAAAAAAATCAACGGATAATCCTTTCGCTCAAACAATAAAAAAGAAAAATAAAATTGGCGGAGAAAAATAAATAATAAGTTTGACAAATTGACGAGGTTGATGATTAATGATGTGCGACGTCATAAACCAAACATCTTTTTTTTTTCTTCTTCGCTTAATATAATCTTCTTATTCTTATTTCAATTAAAAACTATTACGTACAATTCTTTCTTCAAATTGCTCCCAGATGTCGCTGTCAGCAATTACAATAATATACGAAAAAGAAAATAATAAATGTGTTTATCTCTCGCTACCGTAGGTGAACGGATGACGTCACACACTCCCTCCCCATCTTTAACAATTACCTGTCATCGAGATTAAAGATGCTGCGAGAAATATCGTCTGCTTTTTATTCACCCAAAAAGAGAAAGAAAAAAAATCAAAACGAAGAGAAAGATCTTTTACTCCCCTATCTCTTACTAATGTAGAGGGCGCTGAACGTCTTTTCTCCCGCGCAAATAAAAAAAAAAAGACGCCATTTACAATCAAACGTCGATACAACGAATATAACATTCGATAAAATTTTCTTAATTAAAAAACACGAAATTTTTACGCCAACCAAAACATTTTCAACCCCGACGCAACTGATTTCAATATAACGAATATAAATAAATGGCTTCAAAATTTATTTTTGAAGAAAAAAAAACCAACTTTTAAATTTCGAAAATTAAAATTCAAACAAAGTTTTCCGAAAAAAATCCAAAAAAAAAATCTATAAAAATAACTTCGGTGTACCGGATAATGAGATTCATCGAAGTTTGTTACGAGATAAGTACAGTACAAGTTTTCGATATAAACAACTTTGATATAAAGTTATAAACAATATCAATCAATTAAATTTAACAGAATTCCTTAGAAAGAGAAATAGGATTTGCGTTTTAATATTTTGATATTATAAATTCATTATTCATATTTCATGACTTAAAAGAAAAATTTCTCGAATCAAAATTGTCAAATCCTTCTCTCATCAACTTCGTTCTAACGACATTTTACGCTATACTTAACGTTTTTTTTTAAAAAAACCCAAAAAAGCGAACGAAGAGCGAAGAAGAAGAAGAGTTGTTTGATCGAAATAAAATATTACAAGTGGGTGAAAAATGGGGAATAGTTAAAAAGCGTCGTCGTCTTCTTCCGAAATGATAAAAGGGGAATCCTCAATTTCTATTCTCGATATTAAAAAGAAAAGAAGTAGAAGAAAAAAAAAAGAAGTGTGTATAGTAGTAAAGTATCTTAATGTAGGCGAAAGAGAGAGAGAGAGAGAGAGAGAGAGAGAGAGAGAGAGAGGGGGGCGCCGTGTAGATGCACCGACCGACAGAGAAAGAGCGGCAATAGATAGAATAGAATGTGAATAGAAGTTATTGATTTTACCATTAGCGATTGTGACGTTTTTCTCGTTGTTGGCGACGACGTTGATGACAACCGACGAAACGAGTGCAAATATTTTGCCGTCACTCGCAGTTATGAATACTATCGCATCATCTCTTCTCCCTCCCCCATACCTTCCTACAACATCTTCTTCCACCCTGTAGGAAAGGAACCGGCTAATCCTTCCAGCAATTCACCTTGTACGCGCTTCCGGGAAAGGTAATAAGAAGGACGGAAAAGTAGAGGGGGGACTTAATTTATTCGCACAGGTTGATCAAGCAAAAACAAAATGGAGGGTCATCATACGGTAATGACGATGGAGACAACGCGCGCCAACCCAAACACAAATGACCGTTTGAAGAAAAGATTTAGTCATATCCACTGTGGTAATAATCAAATAAAAGGCGCTTCAAATCCCCTCCACCTACATAAATACGGATGAAAATGGCGAAGAGGGAAGGAAGATATTGAAAACGCGAGAAAACAGTTGCTGCATTCACTAACTATTCGCTTAAAGCAAAAACAAATACCGGTACAGTATTTCCAGGCAAAGACAAAATTGCAAGGCAAATGGAAAAATCAAATGAAAAATTGCCAAATTAAATTTCCACATTTGACTTTTCGTCGAACAAAATTTGTCACCTATCTCGGGCTGTTTGCTCCATCTTTTAAAAAGTAAAATTTAAAAAAAGTTAAGAGTGACATTTTACCAGAAATGACCAGTAAAATCAACTTGCTTTTTTACTCTCACTAGCAAAATACAAAATGACCATCAAATTTTATAATAAATGTCAAATTTTTGCTTTAATTGTAACTAATAGTGAATACAGCTACTGAGTTTATCCGCTTTTAGCTTGCTTTTACATTAAACTAAGCGGCGTATTATTAAAATAAGAGTAGATTTTCTTGGAAATCTTTTGAACATCATGATAGCGTTAATTTATCCCTTAAACTCGGTAAATCAATTAAAACACTTTAAGCCAACAAGAAAATTCAATCAAGTTCACCTAAGCCGCTTTTTGCAACTTAAAACTGAAAATAAGTTCACCTAGAAAATAGATCAAGAACTTTGCTAAAAACCAAATAATTTAGTTTTGTTAGATGTACGAGTATATCGATTTCAGTTTGTTAAATTATTAAACAAAAGATTATCAGGAAAGACGACGCATATTTTGGGACACCGACATTAAAAAAAAAAAAGCTTTCATTAACCAAGATTTTGAGTCTAGAAACAAGTTCCTCGCTTTCAGTGAAAACCTTTTTTTTTTTTTTTTACTAAATGAAGAATTCAGGTGACAGCGAAATCAAAGTGCCATTTAAAAGTCTATTGGGTCAACTTGAGTGTAAATATTATACTTTACAGCATATATTTAACCCAAATTTACTATTAAAAAAAAATTGTATTCGCCGCCTTTAATAATATTCTCGAATAACAAAATCTTTTTTTTTTCTTTTCTCTAAATATTCGCTTATTTAATTCCAGTTAACTTAGTTTGACGTTTTCCAGCCCAACTGACTGAGATGAAATGACTACCGGTGTTTTCAGGCGTGCCATACGAGATACGTTAAAAAATATTTTTAGATGAACCAAATGTTCCTCTCTCTCGCTTTTCGTGTATTTACATTAGATATCCTTCCTCACCCACACAGCCCTTAAATCTGTCTTACAGGATATCATATATTTTGCGCTCGTCGACGCCAGGTGGAGCTTGTGAAACTAAATACTCTTCACCGCTCTTCATTCGCCGAAGGTAAAATTTACGCTAAAACAGATAAAGAAAGAAGCAGAAAAAATAAAACGAGCACGAAAAGCTTTTTCCTGTCGCCAATGCGCCCGTCACCGTCCACGAGGGAGACTGGGGTGATGAGGGCTGAGGATCGCCACCCCTACCTCCCAAAATAAACAATTCAAACCCCGATTTCACGATTTTGTTTACTCTTCGATTTTTACTTGTAAATTACAGTATAAAATTAAAATAATACTCCAAATTCTTAAAATGCAGTGAAAGCCTTAATTTATGGGCTTTTTTTACTTTTACCAGTTATTGTACACGTTGCACCGAAACAACAAATCCACTTCAATCATCTACTGGTATGTAAAGAATCTTCGTTGGATGGCGTTAGTTTTGAAACATGAATAAATCAATCGAATTTTAATAAAAATGAATTATTTTTTTTATACTTACATTAATTAACACCTCCCATTTAATAATAAAAAACAATTTTTGAAATATGACCTCTACAGCTCAGTCGGCTCATTCCAGCCTGCACCTGCCAACTGAATCTCGGCATGTGCCGGTATCTACCATAGGATTAATGGAAATTTTCCTTGAGCGCATTAACACGTGACGACTCAATTGTAGAGGTTATATTCTAAAAATTGTTTTTTTTTATTAGTAAATGGAAGATGTTAATAAATGTAAGTTTTAAAAAAATAATTCATTTTCATTAAAACTCGACTGATTTACTCATGTTCCAAAACTAACGTCATCCAACGAAGACCCTATACTTCATTGTCACATGGAAAAACTTTATTTCAACGAATCAAACAGTTAAGTTTTTACAAATAAAATTACAAATTACAAACATTAGTAATAGCTAACAATCTTTCTTCTTAAAGAGTTTTCCGAATTTCATTCTAAAAAAAAAAAAACGTAGAAGAAAACAGAACGTAAAATCGAGGTTATTATTTTTTTAAAAGAGTGTTTTCGAGGAATACAGAAGTTTTCAAAGATCAAGCCATCACCTATGCTTAAAAGAAAACAAACCGCACCTTAAAACCCTTCTCTTATCCTTTACAAGTGCTTTCAACCTTACTTCCCTCCCTCCCTCCACCCCTAAATAACTTTCCCAAGGGTTTCAACTGAAAAAAAAAAGCATCTTTTTTTTCATCCCCCCTACAACTCGAAACCGTCCAGACTAAACAAAAACGCTGGCAACATCCTTCGGGCGCGTTGTCAAGACAACCGGAGGATCCCGTCGTTAATCCAAACAAGAACACCTGGGCCTAAACTTCACTCCACCTTAAGGCGCTATCTCACTGTGCTATCCCATCCCCTTCACTTAATCCACTTAATTTGTGTTTACAACAACCCTGCCACCCACACCTACCAAAACGTCCTAAATCGACGTCCAAGTAGCGGAGGCTGAGGAAGGAAATTACGCATAAGTAACACCTAACGGCGGCTGTTGCTGAGAGCCGGATTAAGCTAATACCAGGGCCCTTTGCAATCCCAAATGAGATTTCAAAATCACTCGTCGACGTTTTTGCCTCTGCAAAAATTTGCTTTTTTTTCAAATTGATTTTTAGTTGTCGCAATTTTTTTTAAAATAAGTTTTTAAGACTGTTTTTTTTTTCAATGAAAATATGACTAGAGATTTTATAATAATAAAAAGTTACTTTAAATAAATTTGGACGGAGTTGAAAAGTGGTCTAAGTGATATTTTGTTTGTTTTGAGTAAATCCCAGTTAAAGTTCAATGTTAATTAAGAAGTCTATGAAATTGGCGATATACATGTACATGTATTTCACGCTAAAGTTTGCAAAGATTTTGATATTCACAAACACTACATTGTGGCAAGGGCCCGTTAAATCCGAGGTGATGACCCTGACGAGAGGTGTACGTGGCGTCTGCTTTATGTTGAGAAGAGATGTATTGGCGCCCCCCACCATTTCAAAATACACAAACAGACGAATCGGAAAACCTTATTGCCCTGCCCGCCTTTAGTCTACTTCTTCTCACTGTCGGCTCGGGCGAAACAAAAATAATCTTTTTCTCTTTTCTCATTACGAGAAATTAAGGAGTTGAAACGTCGCCATTCAACGAATTTACAATAATATCAATTTATAAAGATAATAAACAAAAAAAAAAAAGTCTTTCAAATACAATTAAACTTAAAAAAAACCAAGGCGTTAAAAAACCATAGGTGAATTTTTAACACAAATGAAAACTTTAACAACTCAAGAGTGATTTTAAAACTAAAAATTTTACTTTTTTTTATAAAAAATAAATAAATAAAGCTTTCATCTTATTTCATGCCGTCCCGTAAAATAACAAGTACAATCGAGAAGCGTGTCGATTACCTTAACGCAATTTTTGAAGAGAGGGCGCTGTTGTTCGCCATTAATCTTCCAAGTCGGAATGGGGAGAAGGGGGTAATGTCGAAATTACTTTTCTATGTTTGTTCAATTTCGTTGGCTGTTTCGTACACACAGCACACACACGTAAAGAACGCGCACACCTTGTTGCAATTAACATCACTCCCATTGTTAACTGCGCGCAAAAAAAAAAGAGAAAAGCGCACATGTTACAACTTTTTTTTCTTCTTTATTTTTGGCTGATAATTCTAAGGAAATTCTGTTTTATATTTCCAAGACATTCTTTCCCCACTCACTCCATCGTCCCAACTGTGTACAAAATCTGGACGAACAACTAAATTAATTTTAATAATGAAGATACTGTACTTGGAAATGGCGATAAATTGCCATCCAGTGATACAGTTTTATATAATTCTGGCTTTACATCCACAGCCTTTGCAAATCCACTAAATTAACACCACCCAAAAAAAGAAAAAAATATGAATTGGAGAAGCTGCGCATGTGCACATACCATTTCAAAAATAGTTTCTTAAGAAGTGCTTTTAAAAAAAAAAATTGTCGCCCTAAGCAGATTTAATAAATAGCAAATCAAACTTCAGCTTTACTAAATCGTGTAATCGCGTTTATTAAATATTATCCTTTGCTTCCCATAAAACTAAAAACTAAAAATTAGATTATTAAAACTTAATTAAGAAATCAAACCACAGGGTTTAATCTACTCGTACATCGCTGCTAATACTGTACAACATTATTATGACTTTTTATACCAATAAAATTTTAAGTATTAAATCATTTCACATGGTTTTCCGTTCCAAAAATTTCTTTCAATATAAACAAAGCAAATAATCAAAAAAAGCATCTTAAAAAAACAATTATTTCAAATGTAACTTTTTTATTGATAAAAAAAAAAACACTTGTACTCTTTGATTGATGATTCAATTATCAAAGTTTCAACTAAAATATTTTTTCAAAAAAAAAAAATAAATAAAAAAGCCCCACATCAAACTCATCGATTCTCAAATTGACTGTTGACAAGATTGCCACCGCCCGCAATCAAAACAATAATAATCCCGGTGTAAAAATTTTCCCTCCTCTTTTAATTCTCAAGATGGCTTCCAAAAGTACTGCATCCAGAAAGCCATTGTGAAGGGGGGGGGGAGGAGATAAAGTTGAGTGAGGTGGTGGTGGGGAGGAGTTTGAATGAGGAGGAAAGTGGCAAATGAGGAACCATTTTAAATTTATCAGATACAAAGTAAATGGCAAAAGTTGCGAACGACAAAAGAAACGACCATTTTCCCCCCCTCCCAAAAATAAAAATAAAAAAAAACTCCACTTTCCTCCTCCTCCTCACTGCTGCCATCTATTCCATCTATTTGGAAACACAGGCAGCGTCGTATAGACAGATAGTTTGGTTTGGAGGCTGGAGCAGGAGCAGGAGCAGGGCTGACGAAAATAAGGCGGAAACTCTCACTCCTGGTGGTAGCGACGAGCAACAAATCTTAGTTGGGGGTCGACGCCTGATTGGTGCACACACATCTCAGTCGCATTGTACTTTTTTCTTCTTCTTCTCCTCTCTTTCCACCACTTAAGCCTTATATTTTTTTTTTATCCACAAAGCCAGACAGACTGGAGCCACACCGTCTTGTCTTCCTCCCACCCCCACACCCTACACCCTCTTTTGCCATTGGTCGAGAAATCGAAAACGTAGGCAAAGCGAGGAATGAAAAGAAAATGGAGAGATGAGTAATGCAAACAGTTAAATGAGGAAAAGAGAGGAGGAGGATGAATAAATTTTTCTGGGAAAAACTTTTTCCGATTCTTAACTCACTCTCGGAAAGTGAGAGAGAATGGAGGAGAGAGAGGGAGTGAAAGTGATATATGAAAATTATGTTAAAAAAAAAAATAACTACATGTAGATATGGATGGAAAACACTGCAACGTGTTTAGGTACCCAATGTGGCTGCCACAGACAATTCGGTGTCAGCGTTACCAGGCCAAAATTTTGGCTCAAAAATAATATTACAATATCCGGAGTGCCTTCTTGTCTCAATGTCAAATAATAAATACAGTACAAGGAAAAAGAGATAAGGGGGAAGAGACAAATACAGTAAACATTGAATTAATTCAGTGCTCAACTAAGAATTGAAAAACACTGTGTGATGGAAATAAAATTATCCTAACACAAAATTAATACAATGGTAGAAAATTTTCTTCTTTCCGCATCCGCTTTGACAGAATTCTCGGCTTTTATTATAATCGATAATCGCCATTTAAAAGTTTCTTTGGTTTTAAAGTATTCGTCCAATGGTACGACTCCACGAGTTCATTCAGCTTCACCGTAACCACTAAATCCACATCTTAGTTTATAATGCACATGTATTTTGCTATTTTCACACTTTAAAATTTAATTACGCAACTTTAAAACTGTATTTAAAAGCAATAAATATTATTTGAAATTGAGGCACTCAGTTCCGAAGTGGATTAAGTCCAAAAATCTTATTTTGAGATAATTAGCATAAAAGTTATCCTTGGTTTTTCAACCAAAGTTTTAAGTTTAAGTATTATTGAAAAGAACTTAATGTGGCTATAAAATGTTAATTAATAAATTTGGTAAATTTGCTGGACTTAAATGAAAGAATTCAAAATATTTTCTCTAAAAAACTGAAAAATTATAATAAAACAATACAGTACTGTACAAGGAAACTAGACCTAGTGCCATTTATAGGCGAACCATAACACTAACGACTTAGTTCGATGCGGCAATAAAATGGTACATGTTTAAAGAATATTAACATGTATTAAACCCACTTTTTATAATTTTGGACTTAATCCACTTTGAAACTGGTAATGGTCTTGTTTAAATTATAAATTTACGATTTTTAAATATATATATACTGTACTGTATTACGGAGTAAAGGAAATTGAACCTCAAAAAATGCGCATGCGTCAGACGCCTCGCAAATAAGAGTAATTTTTATAACGTCAATGCGAATAATAAAATGTTTTTAAAAATTCTTTAAAATAAAGGGAAAGATAACAGAAAACATTACGAATAATACAGTGCATAACATTGTGCTCCGGAATCAATTAGTTAAAAACTTTGATGGCGTGCATTGCATAATAGCGGGAATTGTGCAAACTGCCTCAGAAAATTTAAAAGACCTCGAAAATACTCAATAAAAAAACCATTGCATAATTTTAACCCTAAAGTCAATTTTCTCCCCCAAAACCGAAAACGAGCGAAGAACTTAATAATTAAAGAACGGTGGTAACTACAAAGCCGAAAAGAGACGAGAAGGTGGTCCTTGAAAGCAGGGAACCGTAAGGAGGAAACAAACCTAAAAGTCTCGTATTGTCTTTCACCGTTTCATTCGTTTGACAGGAGAAGAGAGAGAATGGGAGAGGAAGTGGCAAATCAGAAATAAGATGAGAGTGAGAATGAGGCCAAAAAAAAAAGTAAGTTAGGGGTATATAATAATATACGTGGGAGTAAGTTGGGTGAGTGGGAGTGAGATTACGAGGCTTAGAAAAAAAAAGAAGGGGGAATAAAAAAAAAACGACGTCTTCACACAAAGACAGCTGGAACCAAATCAATTACACTTGTAACCGAGAGAGAAAGAAAAAAAGAGAGAGAGGGGAAAAATAGATAGAGACATGTGCCCTAAACACCCTTACCCTAAATGTAACGCTACCTTTCACAAGACGCCATTGTGAAAATACGTTTAAGATAAAAAAAAAAATAAAAAAAAAAAAAATAGACAAAAAGACCCTTCTTTATATTTCCCGCCAGAAATTAGAATTGCCAAGCCCGAAGAAAAGAGCTTTTACTAATAAACAAAATTTTTTTTTAGTTAATTAACAACTTCCTTAAACGATTCAAATTTCACCTTATAATAGAATATAAAATTAGTCCGGGAAATTAAAAAAAAAAAATTAAGAAATAAAAATTCCCAGGGCTATTTTTTTATTTTATTAATAAGATAAAAAGAGGACACATACTTAAAAAAAAATCTCCCTCGAGGTCACTAAACTCGTTTAATTTGCAACGTGTAAACACACATGTGGATCTGAAGTTTATCAACCACCAGCAGAGAGAAAAAGAGCGCTTTTTAGAAGGCGTTGCTTTTTAGCCCACTCCAACAAAAAAAAACTTTTTTTTTTTTTTGACAAAATTAAGGCAACTTATCTCGTTCATTTCGCCACTAAAATCTTACCCTGAAACGAGCGAGATGCAATTCCGCGTTTTGTATACACTTGATTAAATTTCACCTATTAACTTTTTTTCTATTAAAAAAAACCCCTCATAGCATATGTTTACAGCTTAAAAGTTCAAAGTTCATCACTCTCTCTCCTGCGTTTATGTAGAAATTTTTTAAGCAAGATACTCCGAGTATTATATACAATTTCACGGGAACCAACACCGTGTTGGAGGTTAACACGAAAAGGTCAACTTTTAATTGGTCTTATTCGCACAGGCAGGGCCCATACACCAACGTACTGAGTGGCCATCTTTTATCATCAACAATCCCACTTCTTTCTCTTTCAATAAAACTTCTCTTTTATTTCACATTAAATACAAGTAGAAGA
>JAQGAY010000476.1:0-26633 GCA_034698085.1 Polydesmus angustus | reverse complement strand
CACTCTATCCACGATGCTGCGGGAATCGTTAATTTCAATGATCAAAGTTTTCCCAAATGATATCGATAGAGAGGACAGACACCCGGAAGATAACGTAATGGGGACTCCATTTTTCCTACTATGAGCCATAACTTTGCAAGTCTGCAATGTCAATTAAATGGTCAAAACAGACAGTTCTGTTCGAATAAACATTATAATTTGTCACCGATGACTCTTATCGAAAATGTAGGCTCCTTTAACACAAACGATAGCCTACTCGTTTCTTCGTTATTTGGAACTACCGTATTATCGTATACAGTACTGAATTTAATGGTCGCGTGGAATATCCAACCAAGCGGCACTAGGAAAGTAGTTATACTATAGTAACTATAGTACATGTAGTTCTACTGTAACTTTTAAAAAAAGCAAATAGCCTCCATAGTGAGTTTTTTGCGGGAAAATGCGTAAATTAAATTATTGTATATTTTCTTTTTTATTATTTTTAAATCTTTTAACTGAAGTCCAACTCAGTAATTCTCTTGGTACGGTATGCACTTCGACGGTATGCACATTGTACGAGTAATTTATGATGGAAAAGGTTGCGAATATGATGGAAACGCAATACATGTACGGTAATGTGTAAAATAGGCAGCCATAGGGAGCGAAAGCCAAACCTTTTGCCACAAAGTTTATGTTATAAACTTGTCTCCGTCTAAATCAATTTCAAAACTCCGTCCATTGTTGCTGCCCACCCTGAATACGGACGAGAATCTTTGTTATGACTGTAAAAAAATGTTTCGCGTATTTTGACTATAAAATTATTTCATTGACCACGGTAAAACGGCGTATGACAAGGGATTATCTTTAATGTACATGTACAGTAATACGACAAAATAACTCCCCCAATTTGAAAAGGGTGAAGCCATTATTCTGTATGTCTGTGACTTACCCTAACAACTCCTCTTTAATTAAAATTACGATTTTTTTTTTATATTAAATTGTTTATTGTGCTTAATTTAGTTTTTAATTGAAAATGTGTGTGCAAATTGCTATTAGTCCGCGATAAAAATAATAATAATAATTAACGCCCTGATTTTTTTTTTTTTTTTTTTAATATTAGTCACAGCAGACATTTTATTTGTCTGGAATATTATTGAGTTTGACAAGATTTTGGAGCATCTCCAAAATTGAAAAAAAAAAAGTAATGACTTAACCGATAATCAAAGTCGAAACCAATTTGAAGTCTGATCGTGTATACACCTATTCCTGAAATGCGTTCAAGCGAATAAACAATAATTATTTTCACTGCCAAATATTTTGATGATTTGAAAATGAAATGAAAAGCGGCATCTTTATTATAGTCACTGCATAAGGAAAATAAGCTTTTCTCAAGCCATTTGCTTAACGGTACTAATTGCGTCAGTAGCAACACCAAGTTGTAAAATGTAATGCCAATGTAAAATTTTAAAAAGAAACACGAAAACGTAATTAGTTAAAAAAAAAATTGGAATGTATTTCAATACTGTAATCAAGAACTGTACTGACAACTTTCGGAGGAAAAAGCACCTTAAAAATCAATAAATCGATGAATTATTGATTTTTTTATCCAATATGCGTTGTTAAAAATAATATTAACAGTTAACAACGTTTCTCTAACTAAAAACAACATTACACTATTTATTGATTTTGTAAGAAAAATAAATTCATTTGTTGCAACAAAAAAAAAATCTTAAGGAATATCGCAATACCTATAGTACCCATAGACCTGAGTTAAGATGGTCAGAACGGGACATCAAAAACCAAGTTAAGTTGTGGCCACCAAAGAAAAAGGAGATTAAAAGAAAAAAAAAGACGAATTTATGGGATTTAAAACATAGATTTCGTTTTAGAAAGTAGCAAGCTTTTACTTTTTTTAAATTTAACTCGAGAAATTATTTTTATCTCGCTTTAATTCAAATCCACTTTCGTTGTCATTCGAAAACAAATCGAAAATTAAGTCGCTTAATTTAGATTTGGGAAATCCGAAATTATAACTTAAAAAGTTTGCGTATTTAAACATTAAATTCACGAATATTGAGTTTAAAGAAAGTATAGTTGCTGCGTTGGCATTTACAAGTCGGATGCGCGAATCCGTTCAATTGACAACGCCCTTGATTATTTAACGCTTAGGTTTTGAAATTCAATAAATCCTTAGAAGGATATGGCGGATCAATAGATGAGGATCAGTTCGGGAATAATCCTTCAATTAAACTGATTCGATACTCAAACCATTAATCCGACACCCATTGTTATAGTTATTTGCCACAAATTAACATAACGCCTAATTGATATTAAATTTTATTACAACAATTTATTCGCGCGGCGCGCTTACTGTTTTCCTACCCAGTCGTCTTCTCACAAAAACAATTTCCACTTTTCCTCTTTTTTTTCCCTCCATCGCCCCTTCTTTTTCTACCTGTATGCCGTCATTCGCGTTTTTCACACGCTCATCAAATTAGCATTAACCGAGCTTTTATGCATTTTGAAAAATGTAGAGAGAGAGAAAAAAAAATACAGGTGGGAAATTCCCTCGTGTGCAACCGGAAGTAGGTGGCCCCCGACGTAAGCTCAGCATTTAGTATGCAGCGTAAGAGGTTGGGTCCCATCCCACTGAGCTCATGATGGGTGGTGTTAATTCTGTTTTTGTAATTGATGATGACTTTAGAGTGAGAAAGAGAGATAATTTCTAACTTCCGGTCGACGTGAACGTGAGGATGACAGGAAGGTCGAATAAAGGTGAAGGTGTTCTCTGGTAGTTTTTTTTTTTTTTTTTTTTTTGCTCCCTTCATCTATCTGTGAACAGCCATCAATTTGTTTAAAAGACTAAATAACAAATTTGTCTGAAGGAAAAACACATTTCGATTACTGTAAATGAATTGCCATACGAAATGCACTATTGTAAACCTCCGCCAAAGTCGTTGCTTTTTTTTAAATGCAAACACGAGGCAGGCGTCGTTAAAAATCCATCAACTTTTTTTTAAAAACATTGATTCCGGACTTTAATTGCTTCATTTAAAAATATAAAATAAATAATAATAAAAAAGCAAAGCGTATTATTAATGTATGACAAATTGAGTGCCTAAAATTGGTTTTCTTATTTTTTTTTTTTTTTTAAATTTTTATTAATTTCTTTATAAAGGAAACGTATTAAAATTTAGTATTTTTTTGTTTAAATAAAAATTTCTTTTTCCGGTTCTTAATAAATTCTTGTTTTACACATTAATATTTTTTTTATTATTTAATAATAATTAAAGTAGAGCGCCGCGTATTTTTTCTACGCATAAGAATAGTGACGTATCGTTTATATGGATAAGCTACTGTAAGCGTATAGTGCAGGATGGTATAGTGTAATAATTTTTATAATGAATTTCTAGGATATTATTTTAAATTAAATTTTTTTTTAGACTTTAAAAATCGGTCATCCATGTAATTATAGTTTTAAATTTTTATCGGTTAGCTAAACTCGAAATTTAAAAAATATAAAAAAATAGGATTTTAAAATCAAAAAAAGGCTTAATCTTTATTTTTAAATGGATTTTAATAATTGATGCAATTTTTTTAAAAAAATAATAAAATTTTTATATTTTTTTAAATTACGGGTAAATAATTAATGAATACGAATGAAGATCTCTTTAAAATAGAGAACATAAATGTTAAAATTTTTGCTAGTTATTGCATTTTTGTCAATAAACTCTCGAACGAATTTATAAATAAATGTAATATTTTTCGGGGTGAACGAATGATGAGAAATTTTTCTGCTCGATTTTGCTCATCTTTATAAATATAAAACTGAATTTAATAAAAACCGATATAAAAAAAAATGCGAAAATTCTTGTCCGAAAGCAATGGCATTAGAAAGCGGTCAATGAGTCCGGTCATCCCGTGTGACTCGGCCAAAATCTTCATTTACAATTGATATTCGCCGTTGGAGGCGCTCCATGTGTGTACCCATTTCATGTTTATATAGCATTTCCCTTGCCCCTCGGACCAAATAAAAATCTATTCGAGTATTTATTAAAACATTTTTTGTAATAATGTTTTTCTTACACGACCCGTCCCTTTTCCGCTGGGCGGCGCTGCCATGTCAAACCGAGCTTATAATATTCGACGTCTATATACAGTATCCCACAGCCGTACAGACTTGGTAAATCACCAGAGTACAGTATATGCAAACGCATTCCTGACTGTTGTCGCCGTATAATACGTAGTTTATCACACCTTTGAAATGCGTGTCCCACATGTGATCCCATCCCACTTGAAAGCGGATTGACGTCCATCGCCTGCGCACATCCCGATCTGCGCCACCATCGATGTCATAGTCATGAATAGCCAATGAGCTTAGCGGGGGGCCTAATTCACATGCAACCTAGCTCATCCGTTCACATGAAAATTAAATTTTGTATTTTTTTTTTTATTTTTCCCTTACGAAACCGTGACATCTATATAAAAATGTTTTTTTTTTTCCTTTCCACTGTGGAATTTAATTTTTTTTTTCTACAGTATTTTCTTTTGAAATTTTATATGATAATGGCGGTGAATTTTATCAACGTTAGATATAAAAATTTTAAATTTTAAAAACGGCTCGGCATCTTTGTTTAAAAAGACTCTAGTTACTCATCCTGTTGTGTGGATAAACCAATAACTACTTTTTTTTTTTTTTTTTGGCGGTATAGATGCATTTTTTTAAAAATAAATTGCTGATGCGCTCATTTGATAACGTGCGCGTTTAAGTGTAATAAGAAAGTGAATTTTATTATTATTTTTTTTTTTTTGGAGTGTTTATTTGATAAGTTAATTTATTAGGAGGAGAGAATAGTCTCAATACGGATGGTTGCATCCATTGAACATTTTTCGTACTGTTTTCAAATTTGATCTGACAATATTATTTCAGTATCACCTTTGGTAGTTAATATAAAAGGCCACATTAATTACAAATTAATTGCCAGTATTCATTTTGTTTCTACAAAATTTATTTTACCGCCATTTTTGGGGATAGAATCACTTTGTTATTACTCGTAATTGGAAGTTAGTTTTATAAAATAAAAGAGAATTTGCGCGGGCATGGTACTTAAAAATATCGGTTTAGTGTGCAGTATTTGAAAACCAGTTTAAACACTAATGCGATTTTCTCTTAACCTATTTTTTTTGAATAAAACATTATTATATTCACTTAAAAAAATCCTTAGTATTTAAATTTTGGAATTTGCTACATTAAATTAAACTTTTACATTTCAAATTTTTTTTTTTTAATAAAAAAATTTTTTTTCAGCAAAATAAAATTTTCAAAATAATTACTTTTCATCAATCATTATTATTATATAAAAAAAAAATTTTGTAACATTTTTTTTTCCAAAAACGCAATTGAAAACAGAGTGAGCCAAAAAAAATGTATTATGAGCGGATTAAACAGTAAAACATGTACTATTATCTTGAAAGTTGACAACTGATTACCAATAATTTTTACCATACAATAGTATTTAATCGATTTGTTCCATTAAATATTTTTGCAAATTATTAATTACCGCAAACACGTATTAATATCATGCGCACATTATTTTTAAAACTAAATTATTAACAAAATGCATTATATTTTTTTAAAATAATAAATTTCTATTTTATATTTTTAGGTAAAAAGTGGCGAAGTTTAGCTCCTTGTGAACGTCGTCCTTTCGTGGAAGAAGCAGAACGTCTGCGCGTTCAGCATATGCAAGAGCACCCGAATTACAAATACCGTCCTCGCCGTCGCAAACACAGCAAACGCGGCGGTCGAAGAGGCGAACCGATCCCCATGACCAACGATCCTCGATCCTCAGGAATCGGTAGCTCATCTTCGCCTATGCTCACCGGTTCACCTTCAGCCATGATGCAGCACATCGGCTTAGGCCCACCTCCCCCACCCAACTACCCTTTCTCCATGAGCTCGGGAGGCCCACCATCGTCTTCTGCGTTTTGCGGAGGAAGTGGCCTTCACACACCGGATTCCTCACCGCAAGCTAGCCCTGAACCCGAAGGTAATCTCCGTTTAATCGACCATTCTTTACACCAACAAGACTACATGACTTACAACGATAACAACAACGATAGCGGCAATCGAAGTACCGGGAATAGTAACGCTTCGGACGACAACCCCGTTCTTTTGCCCACCCCCGAAATGTCCCCTATGGACCCGGAGCAAAAAGACAATTTTAATTTTAGCAATAACAACAGCAACGACGAATCGTCCGGAAACAAACGATCTCCATCCAGTCCGGTTCATCAGCTCATACATCAATTCAGTCACGGTTCACGTTACCTGACTCCCGGTGGTCTGTCCTATCAGCACCGGCTCAGTACGTTACGCGATTTAGTCCAACGTCCCATGAGCAACGGTGGCGGCGGCGGAGGATACATAACGAATGCACGCGGCAATGACTGCTCGTACCTAGTGGCTGGCAACCAACGACATCTGACAACGACTAGCACTTTTTACCCGCCTGTTGAAATGCCCGAAGACCACCATAACCACTCTTCGCACCACCCTAACACCCATCCTTACAACGATAGTCACTCCAACGCTTACGGTTCAGGCTATAGCAACGGCTATCGCCCGATGGTCAACCATCATAATCATCACCATCAAAATCGATACCAAAATGAGCATCAAATGAATCAGATCGAGCAATACGCGGACCCTGAATTGCTGGAAGATGTTGACAGAGACGAATTCGATCAGTATCTCAAAGGAAGTGAACATCCGGCCATGTCGATGAGCCAACAACAACAACAGCAGCAACATCAATTGACCGATGGACATCTATCCATGCAACAGGATGTTAGTCTCTACGGCAATCATCACATGACAATGAGCAACGGTGGAGGTGCCGTAGCGCATCGGCAGTTTATGGATCAGCTGAAAAGAAGCACTCCCAGCCCCGATAATCGATTATGTCATCTGCAAAACTCCAACATGAACGCGGGAAATAATTGCAACGTGGCTCGAATGAGAAGCGAATACGAGCATCAAAATGGCGTACATTCTCCTTCCTCGGCTTACGGGACCACATCCGTTTCCTCTCCCACCAACTCCCGGACTTTAGTAGGACAAGATGAGAACAATGGAGGAAGTGTCAATGGGGGAGACTCTTCTAGTATCATCTCGGAATTAGCTAACGTCAGAAAAATGTATATGTACTTAGATAATTGACAATATTTTACTTATATATCTTTTTTTTCTCTCTCTCTCTCTTTTTTTTTTTTTTTGTTTACTTACCGGTAAAAAATATATTTTACTTTCTGTTTCTATATCTCTATATCCAGACTGACTAAATCAGTATAATGCGCTACGAGAAAATTTAGAAAAATTAATTTTTAAATATACCGTAATTGCAAATAATGCCCTAACATTACAAACCAGTTGGTAGATTATTGTGAAATTCCATTAATTTATTAACAGAATTAATTTAAATTCTGATTAATATATTAGAACGTTCCGCAATTCAACTTAGTCAAATTTAATACTATATATAAACTAAGTTGTTAAAGCTAACTAAATTTAATAATTACGGTATTATTTTTTTTTAATAATTTAATTTGCTAAACTTTCATACACAAAATTTAATAAGTTCAATAGCCTAATATTATTATCTACTGGTGCAGTAATAATTTCAAAATTATTATAGTTTAAAATCTTCAAAATAAAATAAATGATGCGATGCAGCTATATTTTCTAAAGCCTATTTTTTCATCAGCAAGTGTCCTATGTCGATTGTTGACAAATCTCTCGTCATCTCAAATTCGTCACTAACAATTGACCCGTCAATTGCCATTGACCAACTTGAAATGACACGTTTGATAGAAAAATCCGTCTAAAATCAATTTTAAATCTTTTTACTTCCACCCTATCTCCACCCCTCCAATTTATCCGCACAACAGATTTTAGATGGTTTATTTAATCAAAAAATTTCCTAATCTCCAAATCCGCTTCTATTTTTGCTACGCATTTCTACCACACACATACAAGTTACGCTACATCGGATATGATAATATTGAAAGGCAGTGATTGTCCACTAGTCATACTGAATATTACGTCGGTCTACATACACATACATCTATTATGATGCTCACGGCACTGTCGAGTTATACAATAAAAGTGCATGTTGTGACAATTTAAAAGTTAGAGAAGAAAAAAAATATATAGATTAGCACAATAAAAAATCAAATAAAGACGAAAAACACAGTACGATATTCCTTCCGGGATTTTATCAAACAGGAAACTGACATCCGCAACGTTAATTTCCCCCTCTGGTGTGATAAAACGCGGCAAAAAATGTGTGGTTTTTTTAAAAAAAAAAATTTAAAAGAATAATAATGATTAAAAAAAAAGCGTGGTTAACCTAAACAATTGCGGCAAATGACATAATAGTGCACTTTGCTTAAATATCAGCTTAAGTAAGAATTATCGTAATGACACAGTTCGGGCTTAAACTCATTAACGTTGAGATAATTTAACACCTTTTAACGAATTCCTAGACGCCCGTCACTCCTAGCGGCAAAAATTAAGAAATCGATTGTTTCAAATCGAGTAATAAAATTATTGCGCGCGTGTTATTTTTTGATCAACTTCTATGGTAGAACAATGGTTATGTCGATTGTAAAGGACGCTCTCCGTGAACTTTTTAACTCCTTTCCCGCCTTCCATTACCACCCACCCGTGTGACACACAAAAGCAAACAGTGCGTGAATGTGATTTGATATTATGTAGGATAACTATTATAATCTCTTTTAACACTTTTTTTTTATTTTTTATTCGCGCCTACAACGTGAATTCTATTGGAATGAAGGGGGGAGGCGACCTAGGCCTAATTCGATCGTGTCAAATTCCAATTATCAATTTTCTACGTCACTCAATCGGAAATTAAATTCAATCGAGTGAAATGTATCATTATAGTGTAGCTTTCGACAAGTACAAGTGGATCGAATTCGATAGTTTTACCTTCAATTGCGTTCACAGGTGTCACTTTTTTTTTTTGTATTTTTTAGTCTGGCGCGGTACCGCATCATCAATTGCACCACTTTTTCTCTCTCTCCCAGAAATTCGCCCTGAAATTAAAAATCGAGAATTATGTTAGGAGGTTAGGCTAGTGCACATGCGTGTATTTATTGCTGTTATATAATTATACAATAATTGAAAGTTACGGTATAGAAAATATTAGCGCACATTTTACGATAGTTATGACAAATATCGTTCAAATTACGATTATAACGCTTGTTAAACTCTAAATACAAGTTCGAACATTTTTATTTTAATAGGAATAAACCCGATTATGCGTTTTTAAAAATTTCCGCTTCTAACATAAACCGTTTCAATTTAAGCTGTTCTGAATAAAAAAAAAACCATAAGTTTCGTAGCTGTTAAACTTAAGAATGAGTGATCTAGTTGATTGAAAACGTAAAATCGAGATTTAATTGTTTGCTATATTAAAATGTTACGCAAACACTTAAATTGCTTATATAAAAATTTTTATTCGATATTAATGCAAGTGGTGCCACTTGTAAAATATAATACTAAATAAAAAGTACAAATTTTATTGGAAATTTAACTTGTTAAAATGCTTTTTTTTCTGTTCTCCTTCTATTATTGAATATATTATTTTTTATTTATTTATATAAATTTTTTTTGCATCGTGTATAAAATATGGATGATGTGATCAAAAATTTTTCTTGTAATTCACCGATTGTTGGAGATGAGAGACGGCGTACCAGAGAGCGCCTCTGGAGGTGAACGAGAATGAGGAGGCGGGACTAACTAGTTTTGTATACGATGACGATTCGAGCTAACGAAATATAATATGAAAAAAAAAAAAAAAAAAAAATGATAATGTCGCCACCGACATTTATTTAGAAATAAATTTCTATGCAGTGACGCGTTCACATCATTACCCCCCGCCGCTCCCCGCTCAAAATAAAAATTAAACGGAAAATAGAAAACAACACGACTCATTTTCCATAATTTTTTTTTTTTTTTTAACCGCGTAATTTTTGCATCTTAGCAAATAAAAGAAACTATAAAGTGCGATTTCCAAGATGCAAAAAAAAAAAAGTACACACCAGAGGGAGGTTGTCATATCACTTAACTTACGTACTGTAACTTTTATTAATGTCGTTGTATATACGCAAGTACATAAACAGCCGATTCGCTTGACTTTTAAGTTTCAAGTGAAACACTGAAATGTTACTTCATTATTTTCTTTATTATTCATCAAAAAAACATTTGAGCGTATGTAAACTCCCGCTTTTCTCCCAGTCAAATTATTAATCAAGATTATATTTTTACTTAAATGTAAATCTTTATAATTGAAATGTACATGATACTACGATAAAGTGGACAATACGAATTTTAAATGTGGTTTTGGAGACCAAAAAATAAATATGCAACTTTTTTTTAAAAAAAATATAAATATATATACATTATATTATATATTTTAAAATTGTATCGATTATTTGTACTGTATTTAAAAAAAAAAAAATTTGTTGCCTTATTAATGTCTTCGATAATTCATATTTACACTTAATCGATTGACTTTTAATGACTTCTAGTTTGTAAATAAGCGAGGTGTAATGTTGAATAATAATAATATGGTTAACTAATAATAATAAAAACTTTTTAAAATAATAATAAAATTTAAAAAAAAAATAAAACTGCCTTAGAAAAAAAAAATGATAAAATAATTTATTTATATAAAAATATTATATAAAAACGAGCGTTATCTAAAATGTAAAATAAAAGTAGAAATTGTTTATAATGTACACTTTATGATGACATGAGTAATTAGTTTAAAATGCGAAAGTTGATAAATCTCGTCATAAAATGACTAAAAGTATTTTTATTTATGAAACAAAAAAAAAGTATCGCATTTTTCTCCATTCGCGCAAACTTGTAATTAATTAATATTATAATTAAGTAATATTGCGCTGTAGTATGTACTCGATTGTTTCCTTATCTTCGTTTATGTAGATCATCATTTCTACGTAACAACCGTTATAGCTTTTATTTATATATATGAAAAAAATAATTTTAATCATTTACTTTAAAAATAAACAAACAAAAACAGAAGCGATCGAATTCTGTTGCCTTTCAAATGTAAATTAAGTGCAATTGATTCTCACTAAACTGTATATTAATATTCACTTAATATTTTAATGTAAAGATGAAAGTGTGCACAGTATTATTTATATAATGAAGGACTAACAGAAGGACATTTTGTTTGAAAGAGAAGAAGAAAAAAAATAAAAGAGTTAAATTTCACGTAAATCAATTAAAATTTATTGATTTTCAATGCAATTTGAATAAAAATCAACAATTGAGATAAAATGTCTGTTTTTTATCGTTTACTTTTTTTTTGAAAAAAAAATATACTCATTTCGCTTTTACGAATAATTATAGTTAAATTTGCTAAGCACTTTAAACCAGAATTTTCTATTAAAAAAAATATTTAATTATTTTCAGCCTATCCAAATACCTGTCTAAATATTATTACGTTAAGAAATTTTATTTAATCAAAAATACTTTTTTTTTCTTCCGGCTAAAAGTTTTACGAATTAATTTTTCTTTTTCTTTTTCCCCCCTTTTAACAGTAATATAAACAAATAATTACCTCAGTAAAACCCCTCTCAAAAAAAAATTAATCTATTTAAGTTGTACGGAATTTCCATAAAAATTAATAACGCTCCACCCTATTTCCTTGGTGAATGTAGGGCGAACAAAATATGAAAAGAAAAAGAAAGAAAAAAAAAAATTTTCAACGGACACCCTGTATTAATCGTCGCTTCGACCTGGAATGAATGGAATGGGTGTGTTGATATTAAACCGATACATAATAGCGCCGAAGCCGTTCGAAAAAAAGAAAAAAAAATTAAAAAGGACCAAAAAAAAATAAATTTTCGATTTTAAATTGGCATATAGACAATTTAATGTTTGAAAGAGATACGGTGCCGTTGATTAAATTTAATGGAGGACGAAAAAGATGCGTGAAAAATTGTTCGGGTACACATTTCAAGTAGCCTTTTAAAAATATGGGCCACAAAGGTAGAAAAGAATAATAATGAAAAAAAAAAAAGTAAGAATTATGTAAAAATTTACTTTTTTCTATTCTTTTCTTCGCTTTTTTTTATCGTTTGTCTGTTTTCCACAAACTTTCTACGAGAAAGAAAAATTTTTGAAAATAAAAGGAAAAAACTGCGGGGGAAAAAAAAGTTGAACACTTTTAAAAGCGTACAAATTAGCCATAAAGGAATAGAGAGCGAGGGAAAAATGTAATTTTCGTTTAGGTAAGAGTATGTTCCAGCTCAGCATCAAGTCTCCGAATTTTAGTCCGACAAAAAAAAAATAATAATACATACTAAAAAAAAAATGTAAGTAAGCGTACAGTTTAAATGCGTGTGATAACAAACTGTGAAAAAGATACAAAAGTTTTGAATTATGGAGGTCGAAAAAATGTGTAAAAATTCGCCTGTTCTAATTAAATTAAAATAGTCGCGCAACATGGAAAAATAGGAGAAAATGTAAAGAAAATTCTCTTGATTAAATAAATATATAAATAAAAAAAAAAGCCAGTCGGTGAATCAGCAGTTGCGCCGAACAAAAGTGGTAAAAATAGGACGATACGTTCGAACGCCATTCCTTAGATCCACAGACCGTGCATTCGAAGAAATCAACTCCCGTTATCTTTTTAGCCTATAAATCACTCGATGAAAAATATAACTCAAATTAACTTCTCACTTAACTTTTCCAAGCTTTATTATTTTTTAAATTACTGCATATAGCTTCAAAAAGATAAAATGAAATTCGAGAAAGGTAACCGCCATGCTATTTTCCCATAAATCTTAATTTATCACAAAAAAAAAGTTGATTTGCATTTTCTTGTTTTTTTTAAAAAAAAAAAATTTCAGTTGCCCAAAATTATTATTCAAAATGAATAGCTAAGTTACAGAATTTATATAGTGCAATTGTCAATCAAAATTCGATAAAGTTCCGGTACACTGCGCTACTTATAAAAACACTATAATAAAGTTCTAAAATCAGCGATTCCCATCAAAACTAAACTACCGTATAAAAAAACTAGTAATTTTATAACGCTAGTAATACGCTAATAAAGCGTTTTTGAAGCACTGTTATATGGAACGGTATGATGACACACGTAGAAAAAAAGTTTCATCATTTTAAAATCATATTTTTCCATAGAAACGCGTTGCGTAACTTATCGTAAAACTCGCAAACTATATTAAAAATTAAATGTAATTTTAGGTTTTAAATTGATAAAAACAATCAGAATTTTTTTTGAGTTAAAGTCATTTTCTCTTTTGCGGATTCTTTTTGATCTTAATTCAATATTTAAACCAGTCAATAATGGAAATTCAACGAAAATTTTATCTAATTAAACTAGCTTTAGTAGTGATACGGTATTTATCAAATAAATACTATTCTGTTAAAATGATTTATTATTTAATAGAGCTGTAGAATAGCATAATTTATGAGGCATTTCTAGATCAAGTAGCACACCCGACTTAACGCTTTTGGGGAAGAAAAATTCTATTTCATCCGTAATACGAATAAAATACGATAATATAAAATACATACGGTACTTTGTAATAAATTTTATGATTTTTTTTCTTTTGATATACTTTTTATTGCCAGAGTAGTCTACAATATATCGCATTTTTTAATAATACTGTAATAGCCTACATATGATCATATCTGAAGGTTAATTTAACCCCTATCTCCATTGCTTTACCGTCAACATTAATTTTATTAAATATTCTAAGTTTATACTGCATCTATATTTTACAGAGTACAGTATTTAGATAGTGGACGTGCATACCTTCTGGTCAAACCAGGGCCGATCCTAATGAATGGTGCGGGACCGTGCGTGGATACGAGACATTATACTAAAAATTTAGTGTCAAATTTTAATACTGTACAGTTTCGCTATTTTTATCAATTTCCCATTAAGGCTGGCGAACATTTAAAGCTTCGAATAAAGTGATTTGGGTGACAAAAAAAAAAACAATGTCTAGAGCGGTGTTTCTCAACGTGAAGCGTACGCCCCAATCGGGCGTGAGAAATTTGATTGATAAGGGGTTCAGTGACAAAAACAAAATTGAAACATGTTGTTAGACATCTTAATATTTTGTTCAAAAATGGGCTAAATTTGTCCTTCTTCACCAAAAAAAAAAAACGGCACGCCTCACCAGCTCGGCGCTTGTTTATCATTTAACTTCCGTTTTTTAAAGGGGGAGGGGGCATCAGAATTTTAGAAAACTCAATGTTAGGCATGGTACAAAAAAGGTTGAGAAACACTGGTCTACTCGTAGAGCCTATATTTCTAAGGGCCCAGGTAAAGAACGGCCCTGAGCATTAAATCGGCACCCTAGCATTTTATATGAGACTAAACATGTCTTTAGTGGAATCACAGATTTGCAAAATGACGGTTAATTATAATAAATTTTATTCTGAAATCTTTTCCATCGTACTATCAATACTTTCTCATCATGTTCACAAGTAGGCCTACATGCACTGTTTCTCCGAATTCATCTTTCAACATTTTTCATTTTAATTCCATTTTTCCTGTTTACAATTTCCAAAAAAAAAACTTAAATAAACCGTTTTTAAAGTAGTCGATTCATGACTGTTGACCATTAGTCACACATACAGTATCATCATAAAATGACTATGTTTTATATGAAAAATTCTGTAGTATATTACATAAGCTAAATATGAAGCTAAAACGTTAAGCCAGTCGCTTAAATTTTAGACCCCCGGTTCTCAAAGTGGGCGATTTAGAGTTTTAGGGGGGCGATTGTGAACGTGGAAGAATTTGGGGGGCGTTCAGGTGGTCTAGGGGGGCGATGGCTCTGCAGAAAAAAATTGCCAAAATTGAAACAATTTGTTATAAATCTTATTATTTTGTGCGTAAACAGGGGCTAAATTTGTCCTTTCTTTCCAAAAAAATTGTGTAACTTGCTTTTATAAAGGGGGGAAATAATTTTTGCCCCTAAAAACAATTACAAAAACAACAGGCTCATCCCTCGCATTAAATAATATACCTAATCTACCTAAGTTAGAAAAAAAACCAATTATTTTGTACTGCATATGATGGCACTTTAATTATTGTTATAGTGACCATTACAATTTTCAAGGAAAAAAATAGTTTTAAAAATATTTCTATTAGGGCAGGGGGCGATTTAAAAATTTTGTTCATGAAAGTGGGCGATGGCCAGAAAAAGTTTGAGAACCTATGTTTTAGACTATAAAGTATTATATTGTATTAAAGAAAAATATTCAGGTGTGGGTGAGAGAGAGTGTAACTGATTTAATACCGTAAGCTGATTCATGACGGTGTTATGCGCAGTACGTGTACCGATGCCACCTAAGCTAAGCGATAGTGGTCGTCCACTTACCAGGGACGCGTTTGACCCTTAAATTCACCTCGTCACACGCTAATAACAGTAATAATTATCATTATCCTCGTTCTAACCTCGACAGAAGACATAAGAACGGGCGGTCAAAAGCTGTGGAGAAGGCTTCATTTTCATACACAAACATCAACTTTAAATTAAAGAACGGATGAACTCGTTATCGTCTTCGTTGGCGCGTGCAAATATGGCGTCGTCGGTGACGCGTGCGTGGGGTGGAGGAAGAAATAAATTTCTTAAAGTACTATTTTTGCCCTAAGAGGAGGGCGTGGGCGTCACTTAACGCCTTAATATTTGGGTGAATGCGCATCGATAGACATCAGCCATAAGAAAACTTAAAAATAAAAAAAAATAGAAGTAAACAAAATCCAAAAGAAAAACATTATGTTTTTTTTTTTTTTTTTTTCGTTCTCACCTTTTAAGAAAATACGGGGGAAAATAGATATAAAATTATGATAATATTTATTATTATTAAAACGACCACTTCACACCGCATGGCACACGATGCAAGGCGAGTGCTATTTTCTCTTTCAGCTCGAAATCATCGAGCAAGAAGAGGGAGAAAACAAATTATCTAGCAGTAAATAAACAAACCGCCAAAATAATAAAAATTGAAAACACGGAACCGAACTGGTTTCGATTTCACTTTTTATTCGACCAACAACAATTTAAAAAAAAAAATGAAGGAAAAGAGAAGAAATTGTTAGTTACCTCTCATTTCTTCAACCGAACATTTTATTACCTGTCCATTAAAACGCCGATGAAGCTCAACACGGGAGTTGGACGGTAATTTATGACTTTTACATTTACCATATTTCCTTCCGTCAAAAAAAAAAAAAATCGGAACGTAGAACCTACGCATTAATTTTAAACAAAATTCCGCCAACTTAAAATACAATTACGCTACTAACGAACATTATTGTATTAATAATACAGTAAAAATAATAATTGTAACAGATTATTAGTACACCTAATACTGTTTTTACACGAATTTGAAATAACACGGTTCCAAAATAAACTTTTATTCTCTTTTTACGCGAAAATTTTTGAAATAACACGGGTTTTTAACCAATTTAAAAAATATTTTTTGCTTATTTTGGGAATTTTTAAAATTTTTCATACCTGTATTTATGTATTAATTATAATTTGAATATACTGTATGTATTTTTCGGTAGCCCTTATACAGTATAATGTTACAGAATTCCCCTACTGTATTAGTATTACTTTTTTTACACAAATTTTTTTTTTTACACTTATTTTTCAGGAACGTATCCCCCGTGTAAAAACAGTATTAAGTGATAATAATTGTATAAACACATAATACTTAAATGGTGATTAATAAACGTTTACATTTTAAAACAGTCATTATGAACGGTGTCTAATGAATTCAAATAGTCCCCCGGGACCGGTTTAATTTCTTTTTTTTTATTATTATTAATTTCCCATAATGTGTTTTAACCCTGAATTTTACTATCACTACCGGAAATACTTTATAAAATACATATATTTTTTTTTAACCCAAAACCAATTAATTGAACAAATAGAAAAATACATAAAAAGGGCAAAATAAAAAATTTTATTGTGCACGCAGATAAAACGAGATTTTGTTGAATGCAACTATAATAAATAAACCAATATTCTGTATAAATAGACCCAAAAACTACCAAAAATTATAATATTCATGACAAATTATGTTTACCAATGTTTGGCTGTCCGGATTTCGAAATATCCGGTGCTGTATGTAAATAAACGCATTGTACTGTGAATAAGCATACACAACGATTTATAGTAAAAAAAAAATACAGTACATAAAAAGATATTTTAATATTTGCCCCCATTATTTAACTATGTACACAACTGATTTATAATAAAAGATGGAATTCGCGTTTATCCTATAAGCTTTAATGACGAGTAAATATCATTAAATAAATAATTCAATAACTACTCTTATAATAAATACTGTATACCCCATACATGAACGATGAAAGTTTTCGGCGGCATCTCCTATTTCACTCTAATGTGTCTCAAACATTTTAAAGAAGGAGGGTGGGGGTGGAGTGGCTGTTTGGAGAAAAAGGAGAGTCCATAAATTACGTCGAATGTCTAGTGGAAAATGTATAGTGCAGTACAGTAGTTGGAGCAGCGAATGTTTGTGTGACGAATCGAGTATCTCAAATCGAGTCATGTTCAGCAGCCGAATCCTCCCTCGGTCACAGGTGTCTTGTGCGGGGGCGGATGACCCCATCCACAACTATTGCACGTCATTTTCGTCTCTTTAATTTATATTTATATATATTTTTTTTATTTCTCAAAATCTTTTCCTCTAACTTGTACTATTACCGACGACTAGTTTATAATTGGATTTGAGCCCCTGTAGACGTCAGTCGGGAGCATCGGGGATCGAGAGGGAAGGAGATTAGAGTAGGGATACTGGTAATATACATATAGAAATCCATAATAATTGTGAGGGCGTGTCGGGTCATCATCCCAAATGTGAACGCCCGTCGTGGGAAACCCCAAATTTTTACCTGGTTCGATATTTCATCTTTTTTTTTATTATTATTTACAAACTCCTATCTCTTCTATAAAAAAAACCCTCCACTTATTAAAACCCCACTTGTAAACAACAATCACCAAAAAAAAAAATTATTATTCTTTCTAACAGTTGTTTGTGTGTTGAAAATTTAAATAAAAGAATTAAATAGATTGAAGTAAAAGGTGAGTGTAAAAGAAGAGAAACCGATTTTGTGGTTCATAAATTACACGGTGACTTATGCCCTTGTCACTTTTCCTCTTTCAATCTCTGTCCAACAACAACAACAGAAGCTAGCAATGTCTTCTTTTTGTCTCCAAACATCATCTTCGTTCGCAATGTTTGAAAGGAAAATGAGAAGGAGGATAAAGTTGTTTTTTTTTTTTTTTTTTTTTTTATTTTATAGGGGTGGGGGGGGGGGGGTAAAACGAAAATTAGAAGTGTATGGAGACACCTAATTCTCTTCTACGACCAGCTAAAGATGGGACGACATCTGGTGGGAAAATCTTCAACTAACGACCCCATAGCGCGATAACAACAATCTCCGCTCTTGAATTTCTATTAACTATTCCTCTGTTTCATCCAACATCCTTTTCAGTGATAAAAATGGAAATAAAGAACAGGGAAAAACATCAAAAATACGGACAATATTTTCATATACAAATCATAAACAGTTTTATTTGCGCTTATTTTTTTTTTATATATATTTTTTGAAATAAATGTAAATGTCTTCTTTAAGTCATACGAGAATTTCAAGTTCGGACTAACCTTATCTAACAACACGAATTTTTTTGGACATTATAGTTATACTACCTCTTATTTTTATTGTCACATTACGCCTTTGTGTATTTTTACCCCCCTATCCCCCTGAAAAAAACTTTCCTAGTCTCCGCTTTTCGATCGGAAATAAGATTTTGAGTAAAAGTCTCCTTTTGAAAATAATTCTTCCCGCTGTTATCCTCGCAAAAAAAAAAACAACAAATTATTAAAACGTAAATACAGTAGTATCAAATTAATTTTGTTTCATCCGGTAAGATTTTAATTTTTTAATTCTGGCTCGGTATAAGTTATTCTTTATCTGCCAAACATGTCCCGGTAGTTTGGATAAAACTTTCTAATAATTTTACAATTTAAAGTACCAAATAAAAATAAAACCTACACGATAATAATGTTTCAATTAACAAATTCTCTTGGGGACTGTATACTTATGACATCACGCAAATTTGGTCAATTTTTGACCCCTCCCCTCTCAAATATGACATTACAAACGTTACTATACTCATATATTAATGTAAATTATGCAAAATTATATTTTTAAATGCATAATAAAAGGCTATTTTGAGGTTGTGAAACCCTTATCGAATTCGAAACAAAATCTCTCTGTAGTCTTAATATGTACGGTACATAAATCTCGTAATTTTTAGTTTTTATAATTATTAATTTAAAAAAAATAATAACTTGCTGTACGTGCATTATTTAGTTATTTTTTTGGTATTGTCGACAAAATTACAATTTTGTATAGCGATAATTTCTATTTTTTAAGTTCCAATCGTTTCGATTAAAATTGATACCGGTATCTAATTTATGTTTACTTTTAAAATGCAGTAAATTTAAATTCAAAGTACAGTAATTGATAATCGCATGCTACTTAAACTACCTGTATCAGTAAATTTGGATTTTGTATTGAAAAGCCTATAAACAGGATTTGTAAATTTAAAATAACTGTTTTGAAAACCAATTAAAACAGCACGCTATTAATTAATGTTTAAATAAACCTTAAATAAATTAAATTAAACTCTCATATTATCTACAGTACATAAATTATAATTTTGTACAGTACTGTATTAAGATTTTTTTTTTTAAATTTGAAAATGCCTCGCTCTCTTTACTGTAATTCTATATCCACGCAAAGTCTTCAAACGCCCGATAGAGGTCTCCACGTATAACGTGAAATTGTTGTCACCTTGAGTTTTCCACTTGCAGTCTGTCACAAAGTTGGTTTCGAATGTAAACACCATCAACGTGATGTAAGTTCGAGCTATGTAAATTTCAATGGCGGAATCAAGGTAAGTTTTTCTAACTACTCTTAGTTGTTTTATAAACATTCGATGATAAAGATTGAAACAATTGTATGTATATTTTTAGTAACGATAACTGGTGGGGCGATTGGGTGAAAACGGTGAAAGAAAAGGTGCGAATGCGCAAAGCGGAAACAGATGTTATTTTGCATTATGGCTAACGCTGTTTATTATAATTATGTGTTGTTTATATACCAGACAAACTCGGTTGTAGAATTTATGAAGAAGGATTTGGACGAATTTACGAGCACAGTTCAACGTGAGACCTCGACGCTGGTCAATTCTGCTACCATTTCGCTCAAAGAAAAGTTGAAAGTAATAAACGAAATTTTTTTTTTGCTAGTTTCAGCGGAACGTGTCACCCACTTTACCGATCCCGACCTCATTTAATGCCCATCACCTAATTTAACAACATTAATGAAAATATCTTTTATCAAACAGGTTGAAGATGGAGAAACGACCGCCAGCGTGATGAAGCGAAGCGCTTCAGCCTTTTTAACTACTGTCTCGAACGCAATGGCCATGCCCAAGGAGGAAAATGAAGACGAGGCGATTGTAGTCAGAAACTCTGAACCAGTTCTATTAAATCGATTTGAAGTAATTGTTCATTAATCTCGAAATCAATTACGTAATATTATACAAACGAATATTTTGTGGGTTTAGTTGCAGATGTTACTTTTACAACGTGAAAGTAGTAGTTATTTGACGGACCCTTCGGACGCTGGCTACGAAGAATGGGCCGAAAACTTTGATTTGGGAACAAAGCATAACGAATTGGCCGAATTAATGGGTTCCAACGTGGATGTTCAAAAATTTTACTGTTCTTTAGTTCCTGCGCAAGTATCTCATAATGGGTTTTGGCTTCGGTATTTCTACCGAGTGCATCAGCTGATGCAATCTGAAGAGAAGCGCATGCATTTGAAACAGAGAGCGGATCGAAGTGAAACGGAAACCGAAATTAATTGGGATGATGGTACGTTTATGTATTTTTAAAATAATTTAAATTGTTATGTTATAACTGTATATGGTTTCATTTAGAAGAAGACGGATTTGGAAAACACGAGCCAACTCCTCAAGAGATGGATAAACTATTTAATGATTATCAGAAAGAATGCGAGGAAGAAGCCCGAATGCAAAATAGTTTCACTGATCTATCGAAAGAAATATCCATTTGTGAAGAGCTAGCCAAAAGTGAAGAACTGGCCAAGTCTTCACTTGAAGTTCTTGAAGAACAAGATCAAACGACTCATAACAGTTCTACGGGTAAAACAATTTTGAGGTTTTGATCCAGTCATTTGCTTCGATAAAAGATTCTAAATTTTGGTTTAGGCTCAACGGATGAAGAATGGGAAAAGAACTTTGACATAGATGTGACGGAGGAAGAAATTCGCCAGGCTATGGAATCCGAAAATGTATCAAAATCTTTAAAAACTGAAGATGCCGTTTAACAACGTACTAGTTGCTTTACATATCAATGGAACGAATCGAAATATTTAAATTGATAATCTTTTTTCGGTACTCCCAATAAAAACGTTAAACCAGTACGAGGTAACTGGTTGCATCAACATTTTATTTGGATTTCAAAATATCCAAATTGTGTGATTGAATATTTCTAAAAACAGCTGTTAATGTACAAGCCCAGAATGAGTTTTTTTTTTAATTTTTATTCCTAATATAAAACTTATTACGATAACGCAAACTATTTGTATAAAAAAGTATTTAAAGATTTTTCGTTTATTAAAATATTAAATATTTCTAAAAACGGTTGTTAACGCGTATAAACCCAGAATGAATTTTTTTAATTATTTTTCCTAATATAAAACTTCTTACGATAACTCAAACTATTTGTATGAAAAAGTATTTAGAAGATTTTTCTTTTATTAAAATTGTAGCACCTCCTTAAACTATTAATATTTTCATGTTTAATACCGTAACTTTAGAATTAAGAATCTAGATAAAATTTTATATATATTAATTTATAATGTTTGTTTTGCTTATAATATTATTTACGTTTGACTTTCCTTTTAATCAAATCACATACGTGTACGTTTTAAAAATTAAATTCGAACTGGGAATAATTAATGAAATCGAATCGTAGTTTGATAACGTGGTATCCGTTCAGCATTATTCGACTGCGCGTAAACTAACCAATTCCCTGGAACTATAAAGGGAAAACACAATAATCTCTCATTTGCATTTACTAAGGCTCAAATTTCAATACCTTAAACCTTAAATTCCATATGATTTGAGCAATTCTTTACTACTCGCAAATGGAGTTTCTGAACCGATTAAGGTTCAGAAACTAAATCTGTCAAACTTTTTGACGACACTTTGGCTGTTTCATCGTAAGGGGTACCCCACATTTCTAGGAATATGAAGAGCTTTTAAAGGGTAGATTACAGTAAACTCTCGTTATACCCTAGCGATCTCAATTGGATTTAATATAAAATAAATATTAATTCGTTATAACCAAATTGTTTTTTAAAAAAAATTATATTTTTTATGGTAATAATTATCACCCTTTTAAATTTTGCGTACCGGCAATATATTTTGTATTCATTTAAGTCTATAATAATAAATGATATTGGACGTGATTGCAAAATTTTTAATTAATTTTTAAGTTTAGAAATAAAATTTTTAAAAAAGTTTGCACGTGGAATTTATATCCACTTCGCGGCATAAAATGATACGAGTACAGTAGTTCAATTCTATTGGCAAAAATAGCGAAGTTGAGCACTTTGTTCTTTACAGCACAAAAAAATACAAGTTCCGGTACCCATTTTTTAAAAAGTGGACTTATACCACTTTGGCACTGGTCTATCATACGCTTCGCATGGCACTGTTTCCCTTGACTTTATCTTGTTAGCCTTTTAAGTGATTAAAATAAAACTTAAATTTATTATGTACGATATCTATAAAGGGAGTTTCCCTAAGTAACGCACGTTTTTATTCAAAAAATAATGTGACATTGAAATCACTGTATACGTGCTTAATAATATTATAGCACAATATCGTTAACCTGCTCTAAATTTTATTTTGCATTTTTCTATTACATGTACCGTACTGTATTTTAAAATTATAAGAGTCTTTCCCGAATTAAGACTATCCCTATTACTTCTTTTTGTAATCGTTAGAATCCACAAATCATTTTTTTATAGCATCCGTCACTCACGATTTTTTTTTTCTTGGTTTATTTTCAAAGTAATAATAAAAAAATGGTTGTTATTCAGCCAAAAGGTTTATTTTTTTACTTTTTTTTTTTTTTTAAAAAAAAGTACCGGTAATTAGCTGTGTGTTTAAAACTTCAAATTAAAAAATATATTTATGGTGAACTCGCAATTGAATAAATATATATTTTGACACCAACTGTACAGTATATTTGAGTTTTAATATCATATATAGCTTTTTTAATTTTTTTTATTCAGAGTTTTATTAAAGTAATTTATTTTACTTTTGCGACATTAGACAACTACATGTACATTGTCTTCAAATAACTTAAATCCCATAAATAGTAACTAATCAGTGAATGCTCCAAAAATAAAATCAACAACAGCAACAAAATGCTTCAAATAATTTAACAAACGCGAGTTTTATTTTCTTTCCTAATGCCATCTCAAGACATCATAATTATTATAAAGTTATTGCAGACCCAATTAATTCTTTTTGCTAAAAATGTAATGGTTTTTATTTCTGGTCGAGTGCAAATGTACTGTATACTGCACACACTAGTTCGATTTTACCGTGGCTCCTACCAACACAACACTACTGGTTAAAATTTTTATTTAAATGTTTGGTAGTTTATGTAGGCTACATCTTACTTAATTATTGTTCAACTTTCCAGTAGCGCCAAATTCCCCCCCCCTCCTAATCCTCATTGTAAAGGCCGTGAATAATTATATAATACAGTATACAAATACCGATAATGGTTTAAATTTATTTATTTCTGATTTTATACCTAACTAAAGTAAATGCAAGTGGATTTTTATAACTACCGGTAAGTACATCGGTTTTGCTCTGGCTAGAATAATGAATCACTAAATTTTGTTTAGTAAAATCCATTCATTGAGACTAAAACTTTAAATCAAGATTAAATCATTAATTAATCTACGATTCTACATAATTATTAATAACTTCGGTGGCAACCAAAATGGTATTCAACAATAAATTATGTAATGGTCTAAAATAAATTAAAGTGATGCGCGCCATTAATTTTGTAAACAATAAATTTTAACACGTACGTAACGGATTAATTGCTACTGTAGTCTCTACCTCACTTTTGTTTCAACTAATTTGTCTAAGGAAAATCTGTCATACTTTAATTGAGTTTATTTCTAAATTCATAAAAAAAAAAAATTGAACGAAAAAAAATTTTTTTTTTTTTGTGCATTAATTCAGGATTAATAAAAATATTATAATATTGTTGTTTGAACTTGAATACCGGTACTGAATATAACGAGAGCTTAGCTCTTTAAGGAGCGCAACTAAATATACACTCGCCACACTTCCTGTTGCCTGGTAGAATAATATTTTCGCAAACTATGCCACACCTTCACTATAGAAATATTAATTTTCCTACGATTATTCTAATTAACCTTCTAGCCTGTAAAAGAGATAACAAATTTAAAACTTGACTGCATTTACAGTCTGATGATTGATTAGCAAACTTTTTCTACCAGATTAGCGTTTCCTGCGTTAATAATAAAACTAAAAACGTTAAAAACCTTTTTTTTTTTTTTTTGCAAATTTCTTTTCAAATTTTTATTATAAAAAAATCCTGTCATGAACAATGACGAAACAGGTTGTGAGATCTCGTAGCGTACACTCCACCTATATCCCCGCCAATTACCACCACACGATCACCCTCGCTATTCCAAAAAAATATATAATAAACAACTACCGGTACTAAAAATGTATGGGAAAAAAAAGAGCAAGAAATATAGAGCGGAAAAAAGGCAGCGAATTGGAAAAAAAAAAATTCTCGCAATGTACAACAATTTGAATTTGCTCATTTGAACAGCTGTGATAATCGGTATGCAAACGCGTATTCTAACTTCGTCATTTCATTTTCAACAAATTCGAATATACCGAAAATAAATTTTTTTTTTTCGATTAACAGTGTTCGCGTCAACTATTTGGAATTAACCTGTGCTTTCTACGCATTTTTAATAATAATTATTATGATCATTTCTATATGTGGCCGTGATTTATGATGTGGCATCGACCACCAAAACAAATGGGATGCGCTTCGTGTTTACTAACAGTTTTAGCTCTCAAACTGTGGGTGAGTAATTTTTATTTGCCTAATTAAAAACTAATTAAACGCGAAGTGCAATTATCGTTAATTATAAATACGATTTCAATTTGTCTGTTTTTTTTATCGTCAAAAAAAAAAAAAATTTGACAAAGCATGTCAAAAACTTAGACAAAAATTAAAATATGTTACCAAATAATAATAAAAACTTCTAAAATAAAGTTTGTGAAACTTCCTTCTTGAGTTTTGACTCGCCTTGTGATGAGCAGCCGGTTTAAACATTTTGTTGTTGGTGTACTGCTCGAGAGAGGGTTAAGTAGGAGGGAGGGGTGTTGACGGGAAAACAGGTTTAAAATCCAGTTACACCTCCCGCTTAGTCTAACCCCAAAAACCACCACCATCATTATCATATATCAAAAAGCCAAAGCCACGCTATGTTATTAGTCACCGGAAATGCACAGTTCAAGGACTTTTACAAATATGTCGGTAGTTTTGGCTTTTTATTTTCTCTTTAACTATTTTTCACTATTTTCTAGTTAATCGGATGCACCTTGATTGGATATATGGCATGGGTTTTAGCCACATCCGTCACCATTAGGCAGTTCATGTCGGGACAATTGGTATATTAGCCTACTGTAGATCAATTCTACCACTGCATTATTTATTTCAATTTCATTTCTTCATTTAAAAAAATAATATTCATAGGTTTTTACATACGGAGCAATTGGCGCTGGTTTTATTTTATTTATTACGGGTAGGCGATATCAAACTACTGCTAAGCTTCAATTACTCAAATTTGAAAACTGTATTCTGATGTTGAATTTTGATTAGGTCTATTCGGATGGGTAGGAGCCACGAGTGGAAGTTCATGTGTCATTCGAACGGTAAACAACGATACAGTATTTCATTATTTTTTGGTCAAGAAAATGTGACAAAACGCCATTTACCCTTAAAAAAAAAATCTATATATATATATAGATTTAAATAGCCTACTAGTTTAATCCAACACTTATAAAACGTGCTTTATTCCTACAACTTTTTATTTCACACATCTTCAAATTAATAGTGAGACATAAAAATATAGAGTTAAATTTCTAGACAAATTTTATTTAAGGTACCGGTACTGTACTTTTTCTAATTTCACAATATTATTATAGTTAAATATTTAGAACTCAATTCGCGTGCTCAATTTCATAATGGATGTGTAATTTACAGATTGCCTATATACCGGTAGTAATTTTACGTACAGTTTATGTGGCCAACTCTAGTGCGATTCTAAGAAAGAGTTGTTTTTTTAGTACCG
>JAQGAY010000475.1:0-26644 GCA_034698085.1 Polydesmus angustus | reverse complement strand
TTTGTGTTTTTTTCGGCTGGAAATACAGTAACTGAAAATCAAATGCCATTGAATTAACATGGAGCGTGGGTTGTGTTCGTTGATAGAGGCTGGAGGCCGCTATAGGTAAGTTATTTTTGTTATTTTTGGAAAATGCAAAACCGAAATAATAATCTTTAGTTAGAATAAAAAAAAAAAAAATTATCGGCAAAAATATAAATTTTATTAGCTATCGAAATTTTCAAGTGACATCGCATCACCCTGTAGTAGTTGCATATATTCAAAAGTTTTAATAATTTTTTCGAAGCAAAACCTCGTTAAATTGTAACGATATTAATCTAGTTTTTATATAAGGGTTTAGCATATAAATATTATTATCATGAATTTAGAATTTCAAAGTTATTTGATACGACCTCGCTTTTATTAATTTTATTATTAAAATGTACCGTGAGAAAAAAATAGGAACTGTACCGGTATTGAAAAACTTCTATTAAAAAAAATTTTTTTTTGTTAGAAGAGCCTACAGTAACGTTTAGTGATATTCTTATCAGATAGGAAATGTTGTATTAATTTAATATCCTACTAAAATATCCCGAGAAAACTCTGAAACTGGAGTCCCTTACCGCATCGAATAATTTACGTTGCTACCCTTAGGCATACATGTTCGATTTTTTGAGGGCTAAAAAAAATTATTAAGATGCTTGGCTGATTCTTCATGAATATTTAATGGCTCTTTTTAAGACTTAAATTACTAGCGGTGCGTACATTTAGGGATGCATTGAAAGACTTCCGATTGCATTTCGTCTGAAGGAAGTTCTAACATGTGCCTCACTTTACTTTATGAAGGACGGAGATGAAACGTCGAATATTGATCGTAATATCGATAAAAAAAATGCACAGTAACTTAATATTGGAGGATCGAGTGTTCATCAAAGCTTCCTTTTTTTTATTTAGTAGTGCAATATTTAGTGGAACAGTTAAAAAATGTAACGACCTGATTTTACTCGAGAGAGAGTTTGGTTAAATGGACCGATATTTTTTTATCGGGATGAATCGACAAAACTTGGACATGCAGTATTATATGCGAATATAATAAATATTTTATGAATTGAATTGAATTGAATAATAAATATTTAAACTTTGTATTAGTGACAAAAAATATAATAGGAATAAGTGCGGTCGAATCGCTCACGTATCTTAAATATACCGGTATATGTATTTTCGGGTTCGTATAACAAGTGGTAAATATAAGCTCCAAAGACGAATCCAGAAGCAAAGTTATACCGAACATGACTGTACGGTATTTTGACAAGAATTGTGCACTCAATCGACGGCTCATCGCGTGGAACTTAACTTATTATTGACGTGTTTACTTTTGGGTTGAATATTTCAGTTTAAATAACGTTATTTTCATTCCATTTTGAAGTTGCATGTCCTCCAATGTTTATTTAAACGATTACGGTACGCTTATTTTCTAAATTTAAACATTATTTTTGGTTATTAAGTAGGTATCTTTATTTTGGAGAACAGTGAACCGGAGCCGCGGTTGAAAAAAAAATATGTTGGTTTAAGATAATATCTAATGTGCATGGTACTGTATAAATATGTACATGTAGCTCTCTGGCGCCTCAATTACACCAAATTTATTGCAAAAATTGTAATATACAGTGTTATTTTTTTAAAAAGTATAGTTGAAAACGATAATATGTGAAACCTGAGCAAATTATTAAGAGAAAAGCAATACTTTATTTAATACTTTTTAAGTGTTTTGTAAACATGAAAATATTTTCTATAAGGTGTGATACTGAAACTACGTGCTGACACACGTGTGTAAATACAGTAAGTGTAAGAGTTCATTATTCCTAAGCAGTTTGTGATTAATAATGTGACGAGCGTAGGTTATCGCTATTTTTTTTATCAATTTTTTATTATATTTAACTTTACTTACAGTACGTTAGTTTTAGAAAAAGTGCGCATGTAAGTGTAGTTGAAAAAAATTATTCTTATTCTGTACTCATAATTATTTTATTCTACATTTGAAGTTTTCAAAACAATTAAAAAATAGTGATTCCTACACGACAATATATTTTACAATTTAATAATGAAGAAAATTGAACCAAGAAATCGATAGTCCTTTATATAATACCGGTAATTATAATATCGTCTAAGATTTTTTTTTTGTTTGTTTAACCTGATCTATAAAAGAAATAAACCGCGACTTCGTATTTCGTAAATTATGAAACTACACTAGTGTACCTGACGTCAAGAATACTATAGATCAAAGGTTAACCCTAGACCAAGAATTTCACTGAACATTTTTTTTTTTGTTTTTAAAAATATCATTAGCGTACCGGCATCGAATTACGTACGAGCTATACAGATAATATATTTCAACCATACTCACTCGATTTTGTAACATCCGCATAGAAAATGTTAGCCTTTGACTTTTAAGGCATTTTAATTAAATTTAAAAGAACTCTTGACAACTTCAATCCGTGTACTATAATATGGGGACATCCATTATTTACGTCAACGAAATATAGAGAGGGGTGAAGAAATTTAACAATAATTGTTGACATGGGGTGGGTGGTGTTTGAGATAAATTGACGTCAAAAAGGATTTTTTTTAAACAAATTTCTCAATTTCCAAATTTTTCAATAAAATGTAAATATTTTTTGATTTTATTAATCCAAAAGGTTTAAAAATGCTTAATTTTTTTACAAAAAAAATTGAAACCTTCAAAAATTCGATTAAAATGTGCTAATATTGTTTAGTTTTTAAGGGGGGATAATCGACATAATTAAATTTGGGGGGGGGGTCACTGAAAATTTGACAATTGTTAACAAGGGGTTAAAAAATTGCATAAAATTGATGACATAATAAATGAATATCCAATATAGTCCTACACGGTGTACAGAAATGCAAAGAAAAACCCAATTAAATTAATAAACTAATCCTTTCTATAATATAAATATGTTAATGACACATGGAAAAACTTTAATGACTTTTTTTTTAACATTTAAGCGTTCTATTCTGTGTGAAAAATGTGCTCTTTCGGTTTCAAAACACGCAGCAAACTATGCGCTGCCTTGATTGCAGTTCGTCCCATATGTTTGCGTCGTGCGTTGGCTTTGGCGTCTCGTTCTTTTGTCTTGTAAACTTTTCTTGTATCATATCCCATATTTAGCCTTCCTGATTTAAGCCTGGTACAGTATATTGAAGAAGTGCGCCAACGTATAATTCAGGCATTAGAAGAACTCGATGAAGGAGTGATTGATGCAATGATGCAGCGCATAGTGAATGGGTATAATATAATTGTGTTGATGCGTGTGTTAAGGGAGAAATAGAATATTTTAAACACAGAATATAACAATTAAATGTTAAGAAAGTTGGGATTTATGGTCAAGATTTCCTGCTAGCATTAAGCTGCAGAAACTGCAAGCGTTCCCTCTCATAAATAGGTGGATATCGATGAATACATGTATATTGATTTATTGTTTGGTTAGTACGAAATGGACAACAACATACTGCTCATATTAGTAAATATTTAAGCCCTTGACCATTGCACCTAGCCATAAAATTAATAACGTCATCTTAACCCATCGTCTTCCATGTGTCATTAAATATTTATATTATTTAAAAAAAAATTGGTCCACTAGTTCAGTTGGGTTCGGTTTTCCGTGCACCGTATTTATCTATTATTTAAAAAAAAAAAAAAAAAAAAGATAAAAAGAAATTGAAATTAAAATGTAATTTGGTTGTACATGGGTTGATGAAAAGTAAAAAGTAACAATGCGGATGTCTGTAAAACTCACGTACGATCATAACCAACGCTAATAAAGATACAAATTAATTATTTTTCGGCTTTTATTATAAATTTATTAGTACAACGAACAATTAAATTTCCCTCGCTTAATTTCCGAACCACCACAATATTGCACACTGATTCGATCAACAAGCGCTAAGCCAAGAAAGCGGCGAGATGAGACGGAGGAAAAATATAGGCTACGCCGTCGATCGAAACACTAGGTGGGGATATAAAAACATCGAAACTCTTCCGGAATAATATTTCTCGTCATAATAATGTAAGAGAAAAGTATTATGCAATGCCGCCCGCGCATATAAATCAGAATCAATAAGCGCATCGTCGAAGTGCGTACATATTGCTTCATAAAAAGCCTGTGTGCGTGGCTCACTCTCTACACGAAACTTACAAGTAGCATCAACAAGCGATGGATGTAAAACACTATCAACACGTAGATGTTGGCACACTAGACTGTATTATTTAAAAGGGATTTTTTAGATTGGAGCGGAATAGTTGATATCGGGTTTTGTCAAATTACGTGACAGGCATGAATGATATGCTTGATAAAGGCTGTCAACAGTGCACGATTTAGGCACCAAACACTTAGCTCTAATAACACTTGACAGCTCGGAAAAATTAAAATAATTCCGAAGGTCGTAAAAAATCTTTGTTGTTGTAAATAATTAATAATATATTACACGTATTTTTTTCCATTCTCTCGGGCGATCCTGCCAGATATTTTATTTTTGCGGATTATTTCATCCTGCTGCGCGACATATGCTTTAATGATTTTATATTAAAAAGACATCTGTTGGGTTTTTTTTGCCAACTTTTTTTTCACGTTTTGGGTAGGCTTTTGTGGGCAGGGGTGGTGACGTACTTTAGCAGCAGGTACATTAATCGCACTGCTAGTCTTATTTAATGCGTTTTGTGTCATTATTTGATGGTTGTAAAAACTATTTCCGGCGTTTTTACGTGTATTATAAGGTCGTAAAAAATTAAGTTTAGTGATGTTTTAACGACTCGGTTGGGTTTTAAGATGTTTATATCGTTTAGAGACATAGTTGCCAACATGTGGCTTTTTATTTGAACGTTTATGACGACTTGCAGGTTGGAAAAAAAAGAATTTGAGGAAGCGATTTATAGTTACAGTAGTTTGATTTTAATTGAGCAATATATTTTGGTAAAAGTAACATTATCAAACTAAAATAGTTTTATAAAATAGAACTTTTCAGAAACACAGCAAAAAAAAATTGTATTAGCATTTTTTTTTTTAATATTTGAATTATATTTAAAAAAACCACAGCGAAAAACTAATTTAAAGTGTGAGGCCTACAGAAAATATTATTATAAAAGACTAAACTATAGTTAACACAATAATTGCTTAAAGCATAAAATAAAGCAACGCAACAAAATACGGTGATTGACGCTTATCTAATTAGATTCACATAGAATATCATAATTGAAAATAAGGATATTTTTTTATTGATTTATATTTTTAAAATAATAATGGTATACTGGATTAAGTTTTAGAAATGCTTTATGAAACAAAATAAATTACATATTCCAAGAACGTAATATGTATTTATTAAATTATTTTTTAAACCCTATGTCTATAACTGCATTATGTATACAAAAAATAAGCAAGTTTATTTATTTAAAATTAAAATTATGGTTGTCTATCTGTTTAGTTTTGAAAATATTTTTTTGGATAAAAATATCAAATTATTATTGTTAATAAAATGGAAAGAATAATAATATTTTACATAGTAAAGAATTTACTTTTACTTGAATTTAAGCTATTGTTTAGCTGAGTTAGATCGGTCAGAAAAAACCAAACCAACAAACAACTCGTCGCACGGTTCGCTTAGATTTTAATGAGCTCGATTAGAGATCGTGTAGATCATTTTCTAAACAACTTGAGTTTTGTTAAATCAACTCATAAAGAAGGCTTTATACTTGACTATGATAATCTGATTATGACAGTAAATTGCACTTTTATCTAATTAGTGTTCTATGTTGCACTCTTGGCCAACTGAAGTTGACGTTAACGACAACATCTCTTCTGTTTAATTATAAATATGCGATTTTTTTCTATTCCTACTGTATGTCGCAAAACCTTTTAAGCGCGCTCAACTTGTTTCACCTCAAATGTAAGCGAATTATTTGTTTGTACGGCATGATGGGTAAGGTTTTAATTAAGATGGAGTGCCACACTATGAAGTGTGCGCACAGTCAAATGGCAAATTACGTTTGCTATTTTAATTTCATAAGTCATCATCGCATTCGCAATTATGGTTTTATGATAAAGATGTTCTTGTTTTTTTTAAAATAAATTAATGCTAAGTTATTTGTCAACCGATTTCATTGTGGACACTATAAAATAACGATTTGGTTTATTTTTACGGTAACTGTTGTTTACTGCAATGTTTTAAAGAATGATGGATAAATTCTGAATTCATTAATTATTGTACTTTGAGATTCAAGAGAATAATATTTATATTGACGGAAAGTAAATTTGATCAATACAAGCTTCTACATTTCTGAAAAACACTTTCAAGGTTATCATTTGTTTTTAGTTTTATTTTTTTAATAAACTTTTTAGTAAAAAAAAAGCGATAGATGTTTGACTAACATTTCTCGAATTCATTAAATTGCAGATAATTCATTTCTTTCAGTTTCTTCAGTAAAACACCAACTTCGTTTACGGTTTCGGAAAAAAAAATAAGAAATGTATACATGTAGTAATAAACACACGAAAATGCGAAACTATCGATTTTTCATCGAAGTTAAATTTTTGCATTATTTTGAAACGTAATCTTTAAATAGAATTTGAATATTTTTTCCGAAAGCTAAATTACAAATAAAATCAAGTTTTCTTAGTAATGACTTTATTACAGCGATGTCGCTGCAAGAGCAAAAGAATTTGTTACTTCCGTATTAGTAACCAAAGCAACCTGAAAGAGCAGGTGGTGTATTCACAGGAGATAGGAATTTGAAATGAAATACATAAAACCCCTGCTACATTTGTATACATTTTTGGTTATTCTCAGTTATATTTGTAGTTATCGTATTGTCGAAATACTAGATCTAGATTTTACTGCACACGAAGCAGTACAAAGGATAGAAAAGTAACTGCGAAACTAGTGAATTCGGAAAGGTCGAAAGGTTCAAATGATATATTGAACAACATTTTTATTTATATGGTTGCGGTACTTGTAAGTTTTGCCTTAACTATGGAATATTTTATTTGATTGTAAGTAAACAATGCACCGCAAAATTATGAGCATTTTGTTTAACGATTAAGTTTATAGTATCTGAGCTTAACCAAATATTATTTAAATACCGGTATGCTATCTAATTAAACTTGAAAATTTAATTAGAAAATTTTTTAAAGCCAGTTAATTACTTTACGAATGAAAATATTTACAGTCTATGTTGGTACGGTATTTATATTGATTTTTAGTTGAAGTACCCTACATCAGAGTGTTTTTCTTAGATTTATTTTGCAAACTTGTAGACGACATTTAAATTAAATTTTGCTTAGTTTAGTTTTCTGTGTTTCCTGAAATTGTTCATCTTTATTACACGAATCAAAATGCTGAAAAATCGAAAAATTATTTGGCGTTTTACGACAATACGGTAATTCATCAAAAGCAATGATAATGAATAATTCTTTTTTGTATTTATTATTAGCACACTAAAATAAAATTGTCGGAAGAAATATAATTACATTCTACTATTATGTATTTTCCGGTCGGCAATCCTTCTGTATCCATAATCGCTATGAAATTGTAATCCATTTTTTTACATTCTAAAATTTTGGAAAAGCTTCTACGTGCCTAAATAATATTATACGCACGTGCTTGTATTCATTTAAAAGTATTAATATGGCAATATTCACCTGTTCTAGAATTTTTATAAATAACGTCAATACAATTTATTAATTTAATAATATTTACTTTCAATAAATTAAATCTCCGAAAGCATATTATTGAAGGTAATTTTATGGCAGACAAAAATAAGTAAAAATAATGAAAATTGGTCTTATATTAAGAAATTACCGTATTGTCGTAAAACGCCAATTATTTTTATAAATAATTCTTAAGAATTGTTGAAATGATTGTTTTTAATGTAATTTTGTAACGAATGTCGCGGAGTTACATCAACTGAAAAGTTAATATTTTAGGATAAAGCAATATATGGATGGTTTACCTTGCGCGAATTTTGCTAGATAAAATTGGTTTTGCACATACTTTTTTTTCACCAACTTTTACGGAATACAGTAAGTTCATAAATATCCAATTTTAAAATGAAAAAAAAAAAAAAAAATTCAAAAACTGCCACCAAACACACTTCAATTTCAAATTAACAGCTGTTTTCAGTATTCTCAACCTGAGGTTAAAATGCAATGCAATGATTGACCGAATTGATAAACTTGGTTTTACACCGCTTTTATTCGTGGATAAATTTGGTTCTTCAGTTTACAATTTGACCAGCAAATCATTGTTTTAGATGTTTTGACAGAAAAGTGCTTTCTATTTTCTTATTATATTTTAAATAGTTACATATTATTATGTTCAATAGGTTTATTTAGCTCAAATTTAGCCGATTTTAGGAAAATTTGCTTTAAAACTGCTTTTATTTTATTTATTGACTTTATCAGCCAATCGAGGCTTAATCAAAAATCGTTTAACTTTTCGATTTGTTTCTGGGGGTCATAAACAATCGAGTTGCAGTATATTTTTACTCTGAAATAGTGGTGTTTGGAGATTGCCATTTAGGGAAATAAAATGTCGGCTGACTCGGCAATATAGATGTTTAACGATAGAGTTTGGATCTTTAACTTGTTTTACTTGACGTGTTTGATCAATCTTTAACCAGGAAGTGTTGTTTTCTTTGAGAATGAAATGGGAAGGGTTTCTAACCAGCCAGTGGATGAAAATAATGAAAGTTGAGCTTTGTTGACGAAAATTGATGTTTGAAAGCGTATGATATACAGTAGCTGCCGCGTACATTTGCACTCGCCTCGCTGGTGATTTCAACCAAACTTCCAGCCTCTACTCCTGTTTATCTTTCACAACTCTTTCTACCATATTAAGCTCGATCATTCAAGCTGAAGCTTACTTTGATTTTTCTTTTTGAAAAACTAGTTTGCTATGGGATATTACAGATTTATTTTTATTGCTGTTAATTTTTATTATAGATAAAACTTTTAAAATTTGTTTACGGTTGTAATGCTGTATTCATAGAATTATATTATATAAAATTTTTTATCAAAACGGCTTTAATATCATTTTAAAAAAATTCGAGATTCCAATTCCAGTTTTTTTTTATTTATTTATTTTTAACATTGATTTCAATTTGTTAAAGTGAACGACTCATCTGTGTTTTTGCTTCCCAAAAGCGTTTAAAATAAAAGTTGAAAGGAAACTTATTTTTTTTAATTTATGAACCTACGCAGACCATTTTTATGTTTAACTCAACTCGTTTAAAATTTAAAAGAAGTTTTTACTAAAATTTGTTATTTAAAATTGGTTAGTAAAAAAAATTATTTTGACGCGACTAGACTATAAGCGACCAAATGTTTCATGACGCTTTTTTTATGACTACAGAAATTTAATTTTCCGAGTCATTGATGGCGAAAGAGGGTTGGAAACGAAAGTGCTTTTCCTACTTTGAAATTTCACTTTGATGTTAAGGACAGACATTTGTTTCTCAAATGTTGTTTAAATATTACAAATATTATATGATGCGCTTTTTGTATACTTAAAGAGTTAACTGTATAGAAAGCGTGGTTGTTTGGACGACAATTTCACGTGAAAAGTCGCTAAGCAAAAGTCTTTTGCCATTTTCACGGCTATTGTACAGTATACTCCAGTCAGGAGTTAAATAGAGGCGATATTTAACTCCGGTTACCGATGTACTGTAGTATAATATTATTATTACTGTACATCATGTGCATGTATATTATTATTATTGTCCTAGTAAACGCTTTCCAAACTTCACTCGGGTTTTCTTTTGTCGGTTGAGAAAAAATAAGCTACTGCAGTATAATACATTATAATAATAATTGTACATAATAACAATAGTAATATTGTATGAACTTTGACTCCTCCAGTCTATGGAATCTGGCCAGTAGTTGTTTTTAATTATGAAAACAAGAACTTGATAATTATTAGAAAATCTTATAGTAATAATTTTGCATTTTGCTTGTGAGTGTAATATAGACTACAGTAATAATAATTTTTTGTTTAGACTGCACTCGATGACCTCGTTCTGCGGGGAAACTGATTTCACTAACCTTTCCATCTTTGTTCTACACAATTATTTTTTTAAATTATATTAATATACTTAATGTATCATTTCTGATTAAATGATCCTCTTATTCTTTGTTAAATCTCTCTTCGTAAAAGATTTAAAAGCTTTTCCACTCCCAAGTTGGATACCAAATCGATTCAAAGGAAAACGCAATTATTTTAATTAAGATAGATTTTTTGATTTGATTTCTACATCATCTTTTTTAATCTGTGTCGAATATTTGTTTTTGCTTTAACCAAATGAGTCCAGTCGGTATAGATATACAGAGACAAAATTACTTTTCGTGAAAAATCGATCTGAGTCTTGCGAAACATTCACATAAATTATAAACTTACTCATGAGCGGACTATTTCATTCGACTTAATTGAATTGACCTCTTCATTTCTGTGTAAAATATCGTCCAGATTCCGAAACGTCAGTAAAGTGCGTTACTAGGAAGCTTACAGTATTTCAGTTAATGAAAAAAAAATACTTAGATTAATCAACGATGAGTATGGACGAATTTCTTAACTGTTCATCAGCTCATGATTATTTAAAAGGGAAATAATAATAATACGGTACGCTGTAATCTACAGTGTTTACAAATTATTCGTTTTATCGATTTAATAAGGAAGATTTGTTTACATTAAAGGTAGAATTCATATTATTCACTGAATCAATATTTTTTCTGAGGATAAAACAGCATTTAATTTCAGAAAAAGTCCCTAAAGAGTACACTGTAGTATTGTACTAGATTTTTTGTGATGCGCCGTATATTACTTTAAGTCTTGTGCGAACTTATTTGATTTGAAAGCTGATATTGTTTTGTAAATTTTGGCAGTTGTAATAGAGTGCAACTGTGATTGCACTTTGTATTTTCACAATATTGCAGATGTCATTAGCTTTCTATGTTGTCACAAAATGTATCGCAGCTTTTATTGGAGTATCTAATAGCTAAATGTTAAAAGAGTGCAAGAGTGAATTGTTGTGCTTCGACGCCATTTTGCTAATAAAGTCATTCCAAATCTTGAAAGATGTAATATATTCCTATGTACTACTCGTATATATGTTAATGTCATCAAATATTTTTCTAAGACGTCGCCGTTACTCACCCCTTTATCTTTACGATTGCTGTATCGGGGTAGATAGTCATTTTTATTGATTGTGTATCGTTTATTGTTGTTGCCATGTTAGGCGCGACTTAAAGCGAACTGTATGTGGGAGTTCGCATATCATATTATTTATGGCTTTCTTTATTTAAAAACGGTAATAAACAAGTTATTTATTGATTGAGGAAAAAAAAAATGCAATTAAGAATATTACTATACATTTATAACAGTATCTAATTACGGGTACTCCGAGTATATAATATAGTGACGTAAATACGGTACATCACTTTTGCATAATTACCGACGGAACTTTACACTGTGTTTATTAATTTTATGAATATTAATCTGATTTTATTACTATTATTAATTTAATTTAGTTTTGTTCCCACGTAAAATCCTGCAATATGGGAATTGGAGGCTTTCAACAAGTGGGGAAAATAGAGAAAACGTTACCCACTTTATGCGTTTGTTTGCTTCGTATATTTGTTTACAGCTTTAAATCATTGATAAAGAAAAAATAGCTATAACATTTAATTTACCGTGCCGAAATAGAAAAAATTGTGTTTATACATTTTTGGACAAGGTTTATTTTAAAAAAATATAAAATCAAAGGAATTTGTATTCGTCTATAATTAAAAAAAGAGCAATTTTATTAGTCAAATCGGCAAGTGAGAACACTTACCGGTAAATTAGCATACCGTAATGAGTTTGAATTATATAACCGTCAAAACTATTTGTTTGGTCAGTGAGCCGTATTATCTATTAGTGTATTTATTTGGAAAAATTAAATGAGCTTATCTAAAGCTTGATTAATGTGTTATTGTCCTTGACTCCGTGAGCGTATACTGTACGTCGATGGTAAATAACTCGCGTGACCGTTATTACGTGTGATTTTCTAGTTGTTTGTGAAAGCCTTGAAACTAGTCATTAACCGTGAAATTATATCTTTAGATCTCGATTACCGGTAATAGCTTTACGAGCTGCAATTATCTACAGAGTAGGGAGTCAAAAGTCAAAACGTTTCTGAAGAGCTTTATTATAATTATTATCTTGTATTCCATTGCCTTTTTTAATTGACAGCAGAATAAAATATTTGAATGCGATAAATGAAAAATAGGAATTGGTGCGATTAGTAAAATTAATAATATCCGTTACTTAATTTTGTTTGCGTTTCTCGTTATTTCGCTCAACCAGGTGCAAAATTGGCCGTAGATTTATGATTTTTCGCCAATTTTCCATCAAATCTAATTGGGGAAAAATTCTGGTTGACTTAATCTCTTATTGGTGGTCTCGCTCGGGATTAAGTTGGAATGTTGAGCTAACGATGTACTTGGGGCTTATGATTATACATGTTTTCGACGCGGACATTTTACCATCTTTGAACACGTAAGAAAAGCAAAAGATTTAAATGGCGAGTTGAAGAAAATATCGTTGGCTTTTGGAGCAGACGTCTCGCGTGTGCTTCGCGCCTCATTTAAGCCGTTTAATGGTCCCTCATGCTTAGGTCCACACGTATATTTACGCAATCGTGAGCCGGAAAAAAAACAACTTAATAACAACGTGTAAGATATTGCATTTCTGGAGTTTAGATGCGCTTGGCTAAAGTAAAAACAGTTTATTACTATTCCCCCGATAAAAGCTTAGCTTCTATAATCAACGTACTCAGGTGTTTCCTAGAAACAGTCGTATTGTCTTTGGGCCATAAGAAGCATTCCAATTTTAAGCAAGCCTTTTTGAGTAAAAAAGTGCGTTTTATAATTAGTAAAATGCGGTATTGTATTTGGTTGTCACCACATTATTGTATGCATACTCTACATATTGAATTAGTATTAAATCGTTTTAATAAGCTAAATATTTCAATGATACAATAATATGGAAAAAGTTTTATTTTGTGTTTAAAATGTTTTCCGTCGGCCGTAACACATTAAGTTATAACCACTCACTGTGCGCTGCATTGATTCCAGCTTTATCGAGTTGGTCTCATGCCTGTATTATACTTCAATATTCTTAATTTAAATTTGGTAAGCTATGAAAATAATATTGGGTGTGATGCAAGAGAAGGTTTACAAGACAAAAACAGACGTTGAAGCCAAAGTATGATAGGACGAACTCGATCAAGCTGAATTCAATGCATTGCATGGTGCCAAATACATGTAGAATATTTTAAGCACAGAGACAGAATAGATTCATTAAATGTTAAAAAGTCTTTTAAGAAAAACTTTTCCCTGTGTCATTAAAATGTTAAAATTATTAAAAAAATACAGTATAATCCTATAACGCTTTTTTATGGACACAGTATATAGTTACCTCCAATTTGCCTCAGGGCGCCCAATTAAATGCTCTTAGTTATAATTGAAATAAAATAAACTTTTATTAACTAGTAGTAACATTTTAATCCTTAGAGGAAAAAATATGATGGCTATGCTTTCAAATTTGGCATTATAATTGTTTTATAAAGTGAGTAAATATTTACTTGTAGTTTTTTATTACAACTTTTTTTTTTCCCCTAGACATTGATCTATGTATTGTTTGTTTTCGGCTTAGCAGATTATCTTTGACTTGTAATTATATTTTCTGTTTTCGAGAAAAACTTTTTAAGTTTCAAAAATAAGAGTCTTCTTGTTGATTTATACAGTACCGGTACAATATATCCTAAAGAAATAACACAAATCCGATCCGGATGTTTTCATATTTTTTTTTTACAAGATCGTGTTGCGAGAAATAGTTAGAGGGGGATACTAGGTTTAAAAACTAAAAAATGGTTATACGGAAATGGAAGACAATAGCGAAAGTTTCGAGGGCTATAAAAAATGTAACATATCCTCACTTCCGATACAGTATAAGTCGTCGGAAAACATAAAGCTTTGCAGTATTTTTCGTGTGTTTAGGCTTTAACATATAAATGACCATTTCTCCAGGGTGCAAGTACTACTGTTTTGGCCATCTCGGAACATCATCTTTTACAATCGATATCTTTCACTAAAAGCCGGCGGAAATCTTTCGTTTGAAGAATTGTAAATAAGGAGCATATAAAATGCATACAGTTTTCGTCATACTCTAATACGGTGGATATTGTTGAAACAAAACGCTTGTTTAAAGGTGACCATGTTGTTTGACCTAATTTGATGAAACTTAGCAGTGCTAGACCATCGCTTTTTACTAACGTTAAAGCTCATTATGTAAATTTGAAGTTTGCTTTGAAAAGATTTCCGCGTTTAGAGATAGTTAGTATGCATCTTTCGTTCAACAATATCGTTTTTTTAGGACAATCTCATGGGAGAAGAAATTAATTAAAACCAAAATTAATAATATCGATTATTTAAATAAGATTTCAGTTTGTGAGCAACGCTCTTTAATCCTAAAATATATTAGGTTCAATAGAAAATTTTTTTAAAATCAAAACATTATATTTAGAATTTGTTAATATAATCACGATTGATTATTTTATATTAATTTTTTTGAAAATTTATAATACATGTAATTACATGTACTGTACAATGTACTCTGAAAATTTTTGCTTTTACCCCTTGAAAAAGGAATAACCATCAAAGCTTGTGTGCATTAATGGTTTATGATTTACCGTCAATACAGGGGTTGCACAATCCCGGTAATACGATACAGTATTCACAATTTCAAAAGGGTAGTGTTAAAGAATAATTTTGATTTTTCAATATGCATTCAATATTTTGATATGCATTATAATGGGTTATGTCGTATATGAAACAATGTACCGGTACATTAAATCAAATGTTTTCTGATTAATCTGATTTTTAAAATAAATAAAATTTAATTCTGGCAAACCATTTGCATTTAAATATATTTTTGCAAAAATTTTACATTGTGAAAAATATACCAGTAAGTGTTAAATAAGCCAGTTTAAAAAAGCTGGACTTATTTAAATAAAATATTGTCAACGTTCATAAGCTCGAGGTACAATATTATTGTAATTTAATGGTGTATTTTAACATATTTCACCATTTTCGAGTCCACTTGCTATCTTTAGTTTGTTAAGTTTCAGACTTTCTTGAATAATCGATTGATATACGAATACTTTAGCGAGTCTAGTTGTAGTGAACCCGGAAGAGACAAAAAAATAAACGAGTGTCGATAACAGTTTTTTTCATCTTAACTTAAACTTTCCCATCAGTTTTGAAGACAAAGTCGGAATAAAGATGAGGTTTTTTGTCTTTTCTAAGAAAGTGTTCTCGTAAAAAAAAATCCTTTTTATCAATTACATGGCATGCATATTACATAATACTCCGTATTAATTTAGCAGACGGCGAAAGTCTCAACGGGCTGACAAATAAAATAATTTCTGCGTACGGCAATAATAAATTTAGTCGAAAGCTATTGTCGTAAAAATTGATTTCGAAATCGAATGTAATTAGTGCATAATCACGTACTGTACAGATGCAACTGGAAACGTTTTGTTTGTTTTAGGTTGACGCAATTCTTATTTATTTTGTTATGTGGAATGTGCGTAACATCTCTCAATCTACTGTTTTTGTTTGTTTATTTTTAAAAAGAAAATATTTTTAAAATACCTTTGAATTTAAACATTCCTTTCTCCTCCCGTGGAAAGCGTAACTCAGGTTGCGTACAATTTGATTGAATTGTAAACGCTTAGTATGCAAAAACCGAATATTTTTATTCAAGGAATTTTTGCCATTAAACTAGAATAGAGAAAAAAAATATTGGTTTCTACGCTCGATTTGTAATACTGTCTGCGATTCTTGATAGAAAGAAAATTCCTAATCGAGTAGACTGAATTGCGTCGTAGGAAATAAGTTTTTTTTTTTTTTGTATTTCTTGCTTCTAACTTTCTTTTAGTGTGCAATATCTTTCAAATGCCACCAGAGGCGAACCCTCAAATAGAATTTCTATATTATTCTATTGATTATTTTTATTTGAATGAATTGAAGTTTTTTTAATTTTATTTATTTTTTTGCTAAAAGAATTGCACAGATCAAACTTAATGACAATTTTTGGTTTTATTTTCAGAGCGTAGTTTTCCATGTCCAATCTCACCCCGAGCATCCCAACTACGTCCAATGCGTTTCTTTTGATTTCTTCAACACAGCTGAACAGGAAACGGCGTACAACGTAGTTTGTATGATGGCCATGTATGGATGCCCGCTAATTATAATTGTCTTCGCGTATACGAAAATCCTGTGGAAAATTTCGATGAAATCTAAAGAAACTAGAGGTGAGATACAGATCATATATTGTAGTTTAAAAGTTTTACATTTCACTTTTCAACATTAAAAAACACTCTTCAGAATTAATTATCTTTTTATTACATAATCCACTCTACACTCAAAATTAATTAAAATAATGGGCAGCAGTATTTTATAACATACCGTAATATGATTTTGTTAAATATTAGGCCTATTGTAGTCAATGACGTATTATCATTGTTCTAAAGTGGCGCGATTTCAACAAAGATCATTAAAAAAATTTTAAGGTAGCACATTTTCAGGCGATTAAATTTTCTTTCAATTGACTTTAAGGCCCGCGCTACCGTTATTCTGAAACATAAAAGACTTAAAGAATTAGACTATTGAATGAGAGTTTCTTCATCTACTCAAGCTTATTTTTAATGTTTGGATAATAAACTCATTGACACTTCATACGGATTTGTTTCCAATCACTACTACGTGGACGATAAAATCATCATTTCAACTAAAAAAAAATCTATCCGTAATACTTTCCTTTCTCCCGCTTAGTTCGTATTGGATGCATCCGGTACCATCGAGAAAAGAGTAGGAAAATGAATATTGCGTTTGCGCTACTAGCATCGCCATCTAGTTCGTGTGCAAATAAACTCTGAATTGAGATTCAGTCGCGCGATTTTTCTTTTTAGGGAATAGGCCTACTATAACTTTTTTTTTTTTTACATTGGGGTGATAAAGATAGCTGAAAACGTGATTGCTCATCCGTAGGATCCAAATACTGTAGCTCGTTCTACTCATTAAATATTACAATTGCTCGTATATGTAGACTATGATTAAAATGATTACTTATAAAGATTTAATATCTATCAGCCAGCGGGCTGTAATTACATTTAAGCTAATTAGGCTATAATTATTATTATTAAAGTAGTCCTTAGTAGTTTTCTAATGAATTCCAATAAGCGCAAGGTTTTCTCATAAAAGATAATGCATCATATTATTTTAAATATGTGTTACGTATTGAATTAAATTTTTATTTAAATAAACACCGTATAATGATTTGCTTTAGTGTAGTAAATTAAGTTATATCAGGAGATTAAAGCAAAGAACAATTTATCTTAGAAATTGCAAAAAAAAAAAAGCAATGCTATAGAAAGGCTGTTCTTTTTGGGAAAAAGAAAAAAAGTAAGCTACTCAGAAAAAGCTGATATGATTAATATTTCATTCACCATAGTTCTCACGAATTACTTCAAAATAATAATGCTCTTAGGAATTGATAATAAAAATGTTATTGAAGGAATAGCAACCGAGCGCAGCTTCATCCGTTATCAAATCAATCGGATTAAATTCTAGGTTTAAAAAAAAAATAAAGAAATTCTTTTCAAATTGGATTCATTTTTTTTAAACTAAAAATACCGGATGTCAAAATCATTTAGGTTTTATTCATGAAATAGGTTTTCGGACTTTTTTAATTTTTCGAAAACGTTAATATAATTGTTTAAGTGCATTTAAAAAATAATAATTATTAGCAATCAATTATAATCAATATTTTGAATAAAGTTTGCGAACTGCAAGTTTATTCATAATAATTGTTTTTCTGCATTATTTTTAGGCAATTTTTCTGAAGGTTGTTTATAATATTAATTATTAGTTGTCACGAACAAAATGATACACAGTCTAAACTCTAAAGCCTACCGATACACAAGATATAGCCTACCGTAGTATAGTCTTTATTACGGGAATTGTTTTTGAATTTTAAATTTTTTGTCCATAATTAAAATTAGTTTGCTTTCATGGTTAACAACTATACTTTTAAAAATTTGCAATTAATTTAGTAAATTTGCAAAATTTAATATTTTTTGATCAAATTATATTGACCAGCATTAAACGTGCATAATTATGCATTTTTAATGTTGCCAACTAACTCGTATATTTATAATTTTCAAGGAATGTGAGGAAGTGCTAAAAACTTTTTAAGTGTTGACAATGCTTTCAGTTTTCTTAATTTTAGATAATCTGAGTCGAGAGGAGCTTTACCGAGGTCGACTGCATCTCCGTCGCTCGGACATCAGTAACATAGCCCGTGCTCGAGCCCGGACATTACGTATGACGGTTATAATCGTCATCGCTTTCATCTGGTGCTGGACACCTTATTTTGTCATGACTATGTGGTACATGTTTGATCGTGATTCGGCGCGAAAAGTTGATCCTCGAGTTCAGGATTTTTTATTTATGTTTGCCGTTTCGAACTCGTGTGTAAATCCTCTAGTGTATGGTACTTATGCCATTAATATTAAAAAGGAGTGCAGGAGTTGCTTCCGCTACAAACGGCGGTTAAATGTGTTTACACACAGCCATCGCGCCGGATCAGGAACCGAAGCATTCCGTACTAGTCACGAATCCACTCTCCCAGTTTCCATTCGAATAAGTGCCACTTGCTGCGACCCGACCTTGGTCAATATTCGAGTGCACGCCACTACGGAAGGAGGTTTGCTCAATGAAGTTGTTAAGTGCAGTTACTATAACGGAGATGTTAATCCGGAAAATAGAAACGGTTACGATGCAGAGAACGTCATCAATAATCATATCTCAAATAATTTAAGTCCTAACATCTGTGCTAAAACTATATGATTGAAAACCATATTGATATTTGAGGGAAAACAAGGGTTGTTTAATGTAACTTACTGTATACCTGTAGATTGGGATATATCAATGATAGAATTGTTTTATAGAGATGTTTGAAAAGTCATTCGACTTGTGAAAAAAAAAAAATACTTTTAAGGATTTTTGGGAGAAAATCATCTACCGAGTTCTCCTTAAATATTTTTATGCTTAAAAAATTATTCGTCACTATTTATATTTATTAATATTAAAAATATACGTTATTGTTCCCATGTTGAAAATAAATTGCATGGAATGTAGTTTTTAAGGTAGATATTATAATGTCATGTTATTGCGACGATAAAAGGAAAACTTAAATTATCACAAATTGTATTTAATAATGTTGTAAATATAATACAGAAAATTTTTTATTACATTTTATTTTATTTCAGTTAACTTTTCATCGACGAAGTATTGTATTGTTTATAAATTGCATAAAGTTTAATTCTGAATTTTTAATATTTTGGTATTGTACTGTTTCGAATTTTACGTGAGAAGATCTGTGTCCATCATTGATGGGATAGAACGCGATTACTGGAAAGGTAAAAGTCCTGATATTAATTTTATTTCCCAAATCCCAAGATGATTCACGTTACAGTGCAATTATTCTTGTAACCTTGGTTTGCTGGCTATTTGTGCATCAAACCACCAGACCAAACTAAATCGAATGACACATTTTTTTACTACTATTGGCCTTTGTACATACAATCTTTTTAAGCAAAATCCCAATTTTTATGGATTTGAATAGCTTTTAAGGTAATAAATAAAAAGAATTGCATAAAACTACGGTATGGTTTTGTTATTTCAGAAAAACATGTAGGCTAAAGTGGAAGAGGCTGCATGCATGTTTGCATTTACAAAGATTTTGAAAAAATTTGTTGTGCCATATTATACATTTTTTATGGGCTAAAGCTGGAATTAAAAAAGCTCAAGAGCTGAGCGAAACACACAAGAGTCTCGATTTTGATATTACTTTTGGAAAGTATGCTTTGTATAACATTGCGCATTATTGTAACTCCGAAAAGTGAAGGATTGCGTAGATACTAAGTTTAACGAAAAAACTTTTAGAAGCCTTATTATTTCTTGGTTATTATTACGGATGCGTTCACGAAGTTTGTTTTCTATTTACAGTAACTTTAAATCGAACGCGGTGAGCAACGCCGATTCGTTTTACGTTGACAGACTCGCCTTTTTATTTGCTCAAAATTTTTGCTTGATTCACACCGATTCTCGCAGAACTTTTTTCCGCCCTGGGACTACTCTCGAAGGGAAACGAAGTGGTTCTTTGGAAGAAACCATCAAATGTGATAAAGAAAATTTTTGTTTAGATAACACAGGACGGAACGCTGTCATAGTTAGGAAAAATAATCTATTTTATTGCAATTTAGAACTGGTGCTGGATCACTGCTAGACAAAATCAACTGATGAAAACTGTCGATTGAAAAATTACAGTATAGGCCCTACCGGTATTATCTTAAAATGTCAGAAAAACTCATTTTTGTGTCGGTATTATAATTATTAAAGACTGAATTTGTGCGTTTTTTTAATCAACTATACAGTTTAAGAATGGTTTTGATTAATATTACTCTCTTTAGTATACGCGTTGTCCACAAGAATTTTATTTGCATATTAAAAAATAATTAAATAAACCTTAGTTGTACATAATTGTATTACATTTTTAAATTTTAGAAACAAACAGGAAGTTTCGTTAAAATTGAGAATCAGGAATAATTGTCCGTGTGTTAATAGTCAAAAAAATGTACGCCTTTTTGTGAAAATATTACAGTAAATTGCTCAAAAATTAAAAAAAAAACAAAATTATTTTTAATGAAATAAAAGTATTGTAAGTTCAAATATTTCGATAATAATTAAACTTAATAATTATTCGAAAAAAACTTAAATAAAGTGACAATTGGATAATTATTATGCAATTAACGAAAATAAAATTTAATATTAAAAGCTTGAATGACCATGAACTTTTTATTAGATCGATTTCACTCCTAAAATTGCAGGTTCTGTTGGGTTCAAGGTTATACAGTAAAGACGTGAGTGTGAGCACGGTGCGAGAGAAACCTATTGAAAAGTGTTTTATTTCATTCTTTGCGCGTTCATTGACTTTATGGCTGAAGCAATTAACGGTACGAGTAATATTTATTTTGTAGAATTATATTTTATGTTTCAAATTAATTTATTTAGAGTAAGTACTGTTTAATTTAAGCTAGATTTAAGTAAATTAAGCGCAAAAAACGCATGTATTCTACCGGTAACGTGTTCAAGACGCACGTGCACGTTTAAAATTTATTCGTTCTAATAGAATATAATGTTAAATTTTGTGTTTTATAAAATTTATTCTACAGGTTACGAGTTAAAGTGCAGTTTAGCGTTTTATCTTTGAAATAATCCAAAAATCTATAGAAAATTTTTATTTATATAGTGACAAACAACACTTTAGAAATGGAAGTTTCTGGAATAATGTGTGCTGGTGATTTAGGAGAAACCGATCAGTGCAAGAACATTATTCAGGGTGGTAATTTTTCGGATCAATGTGATGGAAATTGTGTAGATGAAATTATGCATGTAAGTTTGAACATTGTATCTTCAATTTTATTACAGTAATTTAAATGTTCGATTACAGTGTATACATTGTACGCCTACTGTTATTATGTACAATTACAGTACAGTATTATGTTTTATTTTCTAGAGTGAAAATGCCAAGTCCGAAACAATTTTTGCGTCTGTAATTGACGTAGAAGCATCTCCAAACCTTATTCATGATGTAAACAGTTTATAATTAAACATAAATTAGATAATTTTTAACAAAAATATTTTTCCTTTCCGTGCAAGGACCAAGGGTTGATCGCAACAGTCGAAGAAAGTTTATTAGATTTAAATCAAGAGGTATTTTTTGATTAATGTTGTCTTTCATAAATAATTATTGTAATAATTGTAATAAACAAATAATTACAGATAATATCTCAAGCAGCAATCGGTGGTACAGCAAAAGTAGAGAAAAATGAATCGGAAGTGAGCAGTTTATTTTTTCTGATACGTCATTTTTTATTAATGTTTGTTTTCATTACAGGCAAATGACGGAAATATAACGGTGTCAGAATCTAATGAGGTTTGGGAATATTTTTTTTTAGTGTCACCTTAAAATATTTTATATAACGCCCATAGTATAATGAAATCTACTTATAGGAATATTCATTTGTTGCTAGTTTCAATGAACGGCTTGAGAATGATTTAGATAATGATAAAGCAACTGAGGTTATTGTTATTTATAATTTAAGATAAAAGTTATAAATATTTTTTAAACAAGCGTTCTAATTATTGTTAGATTGCCGAAATTCAAAAGCAATGTAAATTGATGTTCGAAAGGATGGCTAATCTGGGAATTGCTCCACCGAATGTTTCTAATACCACTGTTCTTCCTTTACCGAGTCGTTCTCCAATAATTGTTGAACCTTCTGAAGCTATGACTTTAGCTATTTATTCTTCTGTTGATTCAAATTCAACAGTTACTCTTTCATCGAGTGCTCGTCAAACTTTAGATGAAGAGGAGATTGATGAGATAGCTCCATCTTGCGCTTGGCAATCTAATATTTCTGGTATAAATTAATTTTTAAAATATTAAATTATAGTTTAGTATGCATATTTTTTTTTGACAATATAATTATTATGAATTCAGGAATGAGCGACCTTTGGATTAAACAATTACCTAGGCAAGAAAACGTCATTCGTCATCAAAATATTTTCGGATCAAGAGGCTACTTAACTGTAATTAAGTTACCGAATTTCTTATATTTAGGCTACTACAATTATTGTGTTAGGTGTTAAATTTTAATTGAGGATTTATTTTTGCAGTCGAGCCTTGCGGGATATTCTAGAGCCTTGGTTCCTTCAATTAACGGTAGATAGTAGGCCTAATGCTAAATTTTGTCTTTTTTTTAAATAATTATATTAACAAATTTAATTATAGCTCGACAATTTCGAGGAATTGCAGGCAAAGAATATAACATATTATTGTTGGGTCAGACTGGAGTCGGAAAATCGACTTTTATAAACGCGTTTTGTAATTATCTCAAGTTCAGCAACTTAGAAGAAGCTAGAAGCGGTAAACCCGAGGCTCTCATTCCTTGTCAATTTACCTTGCAGGATGAGAATTACAGAGCGCGAACGGTTTATTTTGGATCTGACGAGAACGAACACATGGAAAAAGGTCAATCGTCCACTCAAACGTGTAAGGCCTATGAATTCCCAGTAGGCAATTTTGTTTTGCGAATTATCGATACTCCCGGGATTGGAGACACGAGAGGCGTTCATCAGGATAAATCCAATCTGTCCGCTATGTTGGACTTTATTTCGGATTACGAAGAATTGTACGCCATTTGTATTTTACTCAAACCCAACGAGTCTCGCCTCACCGCTTTCTTTGCTTTTTGTATCAAACAATTGTTGTGTCATTTGCACGAAAAAGCTAGCAATAACATCATCTTTGTTTTTACCAATTCTCGCAGCACCTTTTACCACCCCGGGGACACCGTCACTCCTCTCACTGAAATTTTGGAGCAAATCCACAGCATGCCGCCTTACCCCAACATCCCGTTCGGAAAAGAAAACATTTTCTGTTTAGATAACGAGTCGTTCCGCTTTTTAATCGCCCTGCACAATAACGTTCAGTTTACTAAGTTGGATTTTCAGAATTTCGGACAAAGTTGGATCAAATCCGTGGAAGAAAGTAGTCGAATGATCAAGCTTATAGTGGAAGGCGCAAGCGGAAGGGGAGCCAAACCTCATCTCGTTTTCGAAACGGTAATCGTTAACGAATAACGAAGTTCGTCAAGCCATTATTGATTTGTGCCAACCTTTATCGGAAATGGCCAAGAATATTCAAATGAATTTACAAGTTTTGAACGAACGCAAAGAAGAAATTAACGCTTGCAACAATGATAAAAACAAACTCAAGAAAGTTCTTTATTTGCCTCAAGTTTCATTAAGCATTAAAGAACTGGCCCAACCTTGCACCGTTTGCACGGGAGAGAAGTGTCGTCTTCCTTACAATGTTGGAAATTTAGTGTGTTATCATTATCCACAAAAATGCCACAATCCCTGCTATCTTCAAGAGGTTCCCAAAGAAATCGCGGGAGTGGAAGCGCTGCAATACTGTTGGGCGATGAACATGTCGAACAGCTGCCGCGTTTGCGGCTGCCATTATCTTAAGCATCTTCACATTTATTACGAGTCGGAAGAAATTGTAACTCAGGTGGTGGACTCAAACGTGGCGAATCAATTGCAGACTAAACAAGGAGCTATTAAAGCGACGAGTGAGATGGTGGACAAACTGGAAGAGGAAATCGAGAAGTTTAAAAGCGATGAGGAAACTCTTTCGAAATATGTGGCTAAGTTGGCAATTTATTTGAAACAAAACGCCTTGGTGGTTTGTAACGATTCTTTCAAGGAGCATATTAGCCAATTGATTGAAAATGAAAAGGCGCTGAACTATCTCGGATCCAAAAATAACGGAATAATAACTGGACTGCAGAATATGTTAATTAATTATGAAAAGGAAAAATCTTTTTTGGATAAGGTGATGAGCAGTTCGGCTTCAAATAATCGCATTTCATATGAAGAAGTGTTCGACATTATTGCAAAAATTAAGACGATGGAAAAAGTTGGAATCACTTTTACTAAAGCGCTCACTTGCCAGAAAAATAGCCTGTCTGGCTCGGTAAAAAACTTTTTCCAAAAAGCCAAGAATATGCTGCCTTTTTGAGTTTTATTTGTTGCATTCTAAATGAGCTTATTTACGATACTTTAAGCATAATTTTCTAAAGTTTTTGAGTTTGTTTACTTTACATGCTAGCTTTTAAAAAGTCAATTTTTCGCAAGTTTATAATTCACATTTTTTAAAAAAATTCGTTTGTTGCTCTGAAGTATTTTCACTCGTTAAATATTTTAATCTGAAATAAATTTATTATCTTAAATAAAATTATCAATACCAGTATTTAATATTAAAATCGAAAATTAATTTTTCAAAACTTTTTATGTTAATTTTATTAAGTAGGCTTTTAAATTATTTTGAAACACTTTTTAATACGTTTTAAATTAATTATGCAATTAGGTCTGGTTTTCGTGACGTCAGACAGGTATGAAAAATGTGCTGTTTATTTCAAATAGATCCTCTGCTGCACCCGACGACATTGGTACGTCATTAGCTCCGCCATCTTGCAGTGCCGGAGAGTTTACGTTGTTTGACGTCCAATCTCTTTTCAATTGCGGTGATTTCGCGTTAATTTTCCGGTGGTTATCCCGAGTGGAAATTAAAATGACGGGAATGTAAATATGTTTTGTGCTCCGAAAAAATATAATAATTACAGTATTAATAAATAGTGTTGGAGAAGAATACAATGCAAGCGTGGTTGATGGCTGTCCTCGTCATTCGGGTAAGCAAACATTTTCATTTTTTTATCGTTAGTTTCAATGTTAAAAATGATTATGCTCAGGCTATATTTCATTTGAATTTATTTAATAAAAGAATTATTATAAGTTTTTATTTATTTGTTTTGAAAAATAAATTTCCTTTTTTAGACGTAAAAAATTATACAGTATAGTATTTTGTTTGAGAGCGAGAAAATGAGAGAAGTCAAAGTTCATCGATAAGTTTGCATGATATTTGGAAAAGTTGTTTTTTTTATCTGATGTTGTATTTAATGTGCATTATTTATTGTTTTCATTATTATTGATTTCGAGAGCAAGAGATTTACTGGAAATTGTTGATATTTTGAAAAGTTGATTTTTCGTTTGGTGTACGGTGTACCGGTACGTTTTATTCTATAACTTAGTTTTATTTTAAAAACATTTTGTTGTTCGCCTCCATTTTTTAAAAAATTAGTACATGTAAGTATGTACCCATAGAATTAGTTTACTAGATCTCAGATTTTATTTTAATAAAGCGGCATTAAATATTTTCTCAAAATAGCTGAGCTCGAAATTTTTTTTCTACATCACACACGAAAAGCTTCTGTACACTTGTACTGCCAGTATACTGCTATTATAATTTAACCACTGAACTAAAATCCAGTCAATTATTATATATCTACCCCGGGATTTCACGTTGTTTTGATTTTTGAAACAGCTGATCATGTTGCGATAGCATGTGCGTTGGAAGCTTGGTAAAGTGCAGAAGACAGAAAACAGGTCGCGAAGTGTGATTTGAATCGAGTTTGATTATCTATCGTGTAATTTGTAAATGCAATTTATTAATTAATTGTTATTTTTAGTATTAAGATTAATACTTACCGATTACTGTGGCGGCAAGTGTCGTGCGGAAATTATTGGTGAAGGATTTGAAGAATCTTCCTCACAATTCCCTGGCTTGGATTCATTAAGGCTACGTTAACCAAATACAAATTGCTCCTCATACCGGTAATTTTAATTACAGTATTTTATTTCTAACTCGGTGTAAAATGTGCTATGTTTGGCGGACGGCAGCTCACGTACAAATTGCCGTCAGGACTCAGGACCAACGCCATCGTGTAGAGAAGGTCATTTTACATTGCCAAATCAATTTTTATGCCAATCGAAGCACTGGTTCTCGAGTTATAAGGGGTAGAAAATTT
>JAQGAY010000474.1:0-26653 GCA_034698085.1 Polydesmus angustus | reverse complement strand
AAAATAAAATAAGGCAAATTGATTATTTTTTGAGAAATATTCACGCAATGAAATGCTGGGATAATAATGAGCTTTAAAAAATTATTGGCGATTCGGAGAACAAAACAAGAAAATTTAAATATCAAGTTTGTAACGCGAAAGAGTCAATTTAATTTAAATTTATTCAAGTAGAATATTCCAGCAAAATTATAAGTTATATTAGCGTCAAAAATATCATTATCCTCATTTATGGCGATTATAATTATTATGTTTAAATAAATTAATTAGCTATGAAATAAAATAATTGTTTCGCAATCACTTCTTTAAATAATAAGTTCTATGAAAATAACAATTAAATCTACATTATTAAGCGTCGATAGTGTTAATTAAAATAATAATTAAGATTGGTCACTTACCATTCGGTTCTTGTGCTGGGGTAGTAGTCGGTGGCTGAAGTAGTGGCAGGGGCGTTTGCCGTTGACCACAGCCGCTGTGTTGTCCGGTGGAGAGTGTCGGTTGCAGAGATGCTTCCCGAACGCTGTTAAGATGCGAAATGAATGTGTGATTAAATCGGAATGAATTCGATGTGAATATTGAATAATTGATTTTGGATAAGCGACGCCTTCACCTTAAGTGACCTACTCATTTCGCACTCTTTTTTATGGGACAATTTCTTAGAAACAACTCTCATTCGCTCACATTATTTATGCAAATGTTACGAGTAAAAAACAGTTTTTTTGTAAATATTTTCAAATCTTTTATTGGGCATTTTTCGAGCCCAATTTAAATGTCACATGACGTCAATGGTCGACAGGTGACGCTGTTTTTGTTATGCATCGAGCCAAAATTTATCATTATTTTTAATTATTTGCGAGATGAGGTAGAGTACACTGATCTCTTCTACTGTATTTAGCCGAAGTTGAACGGACCAAAGAAAGGAACCGGAAGAACCACTGGATCTCTGACTTCATTCCGCCTACGCATTTGACTCCTACTTCCGGTAGCAAGATTTGGTATTTCATGCAGTTATAATTATTTTTCCTATCCCTTTACATGCAAATTTGAAAGTATAAACCGCTTTTTTTAAATTAATTTTTGATTCAATAGAATTGCTCAAAAATGTGTAAATAGTACTTTGAAAATACTATTTACAATGCACAGTTGAACTCGCATAAGACGTCATTGAAAAGACCCAGCATTATATGTCGATTTACGTGAATAAAATAAATGTAACGCGTTTTTAAGAAGTTTAATAACGCTTTGCTGCTTCATAAATTAGTTAATTTCGATTGATAATGCAGAGTAAACAGCTGAGTTTTAAATGTAAACAAACATTTTCACCTTTTTAAATACAAACCATTCTCAACTTAAAATTATAATCTTTTTACTAAGATAAACCATTAAGCAAAATAGCCCATTTGAAAAGATGGGTTTCCGTCTCAACCCCATAAATTATATCAGCTTAATGCAATAGAATTATATATAAAAAAAAAAATTAGTTATTTCCAGAGTTTCCACTATATTTCCCTATGAGCGGCGGTATTATTTTGAGAAGTGCTCGAATTGTTTTATTAATCAATTAAAGCTAAGATTTGACAATTTTCACTCGTTTACATTTCAGGGAAAATGGACCTCGTAAAATATATTTAATAAAATTTGTCAATTAAAACGTAATTTGATAAGTTTCTAAGCTTTTGTAAACAAATCTTAGCGCTCGCCTATAATTATCCAAAAAAAAAAAAAAAAAACGGCTTCACGGAGATTAGCGTTAAAAGAAAAAAGTAACTGTTTATGCGCATGCGCAAGAACGCTCTTTAATTAAATACTTGATTTTAACAGCGTGTATAGGGCGATAAATAGGTCACACGTCACAGTCTACGTGGAACCAAAATGCAAATAGAGAGTTTGCGGTTTAACTTTTGACTCGTTCTTACGTCTAATGCTTATGGCGTTCGAGTTTGGACTTTGGAATTTATTTTTGCACAGACGTAAATAAATAACTAAATAAAATCCAAATATATCTATCGAAAGTTATAAAATCCAAACTCAAACGCCATAGGCATTAGACTTAAGAATAAAAACGAGTCAAAAAGCTTAATCGATAAACTCGTTATTTTTTATTGCAAGCACACTACGATGAGTGGTCCTTTTGTCGCCCAAGACACGCATTAACCTGACTGCCATTTAATTCGAGGCATCAATTGAAATTTTCTCCAACGTGTGTAGAGTGACAAATGGGTCAGATTTCAGTTTAAAAATAAACCAAGAAACTTAAAGATATCACTTTCTATAATATGCATTCGATTGAGTGATATGGTTAAATTTTTATTCATGAATTTGGCTTTGCCTTAAGCTGTGCAGTTCTAGTTTAAACAGCCAAAAAAGCTTAATTATAAGTGAAATAGCTAAGGTCTGGTTTGAAAATAGAGTAATTTATTCTGTTAATAACTGTCTATAATTTATGACATTTAAAGCCAATTTATGGTAATGATTATAACTTTAAAGACAGCATTTTATCAACTATAAAATGTTTGAAATCAAAACGTTAAATCCTCTTGATGTTGTAATAAGGCAGTAACAAAGCCTAAATGTATTAAATATCAGCATTAAAAAGTTTTTAAGAATATACAGTACAATAATAATAATTTAAAATAAAATAAAAGCACTATTTTATGTTTGTTAAATTCCTTAGGTGTCAAAATAATTTTGACCTTTTAAATTTATTTTAAATAAATTCTACTATTGGTTAATGTTTTGGTAAATGTAGTTAGGCTTATAGTAACCAAGCAACAACAATGTTTGTTTATTTTTTTAATGTCAAGAAAATTTGCATTATTTAAAAAATCTAAATAGATCAAAAAAACAATTAAAAAGATATTTTAGGATTTCTTAAGTTTACAGAAATATAAAAAAACACTCATCTCTATGGCAACCTAACACACCCCAAATAATAACACAACTAAAAATAATTTACGTTAAAAAAAAAAACCTTTTTAAAAGTAACAAGATTTATTTAAGAATTAAGCAAAAATCTTTTAAATTTGTCCACAATTTTCAAAATTTTCCGTGCAATAATTAAAATAAAGTTAATACTGTACTATAAAAATTTCAACTTTGGTGGTTTGCTAAATTTTGTTACTCTCGAAGCATGTTCCCAACATAACCTAAACAAGCGCAACTAACACACACTTTCATCTTTTATAAGGAAACATTTTCGATATTAAAAAAATAATGAATAAACATCAGGTAGAACGATTGCAGAATATTCTATTTTATGCAGTTTCCAATCATAATTAGCGATTTTTAAGAAATTAAAAGCAATTAAAAAGCACTAAAATAAAAACTATCATTCATTAATTAAATTATCCCAATAAAATGGTCAATGAGATTGTTTATTTAAGTATTAACACATCTCACAGATATATTTTTATGTAAGAATAATATTTAAAAGAAAATTATAATTCAGAATTTATTTGAAATATGTTTTTAAATATTATTGATTAAAATAAGTAACATTACAGTATTAAAATTACGTCAGGCAATATCATAAATTTGATTATTTTGCATCGATTTAGTCTACCTACGTGCAACCTAGCTATATAACAATAGAAAATGAAAAACGCCAATTCATACAATTAAAATCCGTAAATGTTTTTTAAAAAAATTGAAAGTTTTTTAATGATAAAACATTAATAATTATTATTTTTGATTCCAAGCACACTACAATAAGTGGTCCTTTTGGTCATTTGATTTTAAATCCACATTTCACATATTTATTTTATCTTATTGTTTCGAGGTCGAAGAAAGAGTTAAGTGTTACGGAGAAATATGAAAAGAAGCATTGATGAAGTGAAAGGGAGTGAAAACATTCTCACCTTCATTTTCTTTATTTAATTAAATTTTATTTTATTGTGTTTCTTTAAGAAAAACTCTAGCAACAAGAACCTCTTATAACGGTTGTTTTAATTACTAGGGAAATTAATCATTAAATTGTACCGGTAAATATTTTATGAGATTTCAATATACTGTATAATTGAAGAAATCAAAAATTAGCAAACTTATGATTTTTTTGGGAATATTTTTGTAATAAAATGCTCCTTTATATTAATTAACTTAAGGTACAAATAAGAAAATTTTATAATACGGTACATTTTCTTCTGGTAGATTTTAATTTGCAGACGAACCCCTTATCCGACGCAATTTTACAATTTTAGACCCGATTTGGAAACCCGGAAATAATTACTCTACGAATAATAATTGCAATATTTACTTTTTTAACTTACTCAATAGCAAAAAAAAACAAATTTTGAAATCGAGTTAATTCTATAAAATTAACATAACTACAGGGTCGAAATTGTTTATAGAAATAGTAATTAAATTTGATTACTTATTATTTCCTATTGGCAATGGGATACTGATTGATTGGAACCTGTTTATCAGATGCTGGTCGTTTACTACAAGCGTTATGTAGTTTGGTGGAGTGTGTCGGTTGAAGAGATGCTTCCCGAACGCTGTAAAGATGCGAAATGCATGTGTGATTAAATCGGAAATAACGCCTTCGATGTGAATATCGACTAATTGATTTTTGATAAGCGACGCCTTCACCTTAAGTGACCCAATCATTTCGCACTCTTTTTTATGGGTCAATTTCTTAGAAACAACTCTCATTCGCTCACATTATTTATGCAAATGTTACGTGTAAAAAACAGTTTTTTGGTTACTATTTCCGAATCTTTTATTAGGCATTTTTTGAGCTTATTTTAAATGTCACATGACGTCACTGGTTGACAGGTGACGCAGTTTGTGCGGATATAGTTAAGATAACCAAAATGTATTATTTTAATCATTCAGCGAGATGAAGCTGAGTATAGTTAGCTCTTCTATTTCTGCGTTGGACCAGGTTGAACGGGCCAAAGAAAGGAGCAGGAAGAACTTATGGCTCACCTGCTTCGCTTTCTCCACTCTTATCGCTATCTATCAGACCGCCTACGCACTCGACTCCTATTTCCGGTAAAGACATTTTGCTTTTATCATTTTACGTTAATTTTATAGAGTACTAGCTGTAGTGTCCGCGCTTCGTTACAGTAGTGAGCCTGTGCCGGATTAGCTATATGGCGGAAGTATGACATGTTTTGCTTGTAAAATTTCGATTTAATTCATATTCTAGAGACGGACAAAAAGCGCTAAAAAGCAAAAAGGTGTAAATATTTTTAATATTTACGCTACTGTACTTACACCATCTTCATAATGCAGTGGCGGATTAAGTAAATGTAGCTTATGCTTTTAGGGGCCCTACATTTAAACCAGTAAAGGTTTAGGTTGTAAAATTTCTGTTTAATTGGCCGCCAATTCGCAAAAAAACCGAAATTGTGTAAATTTTCTTAAAATAATTTCACGCCTTGCAAGCTCAGCGCTTCAAATTCTTTATCATTTACTCTTTATACCGGCAAAAGTGAAAGATTTAGAAGTCCGCACACGCTTCGGCATCGTATCATACAAAACCTAAGATTTCTTTATTGTAACATGTGCTGCGGGCCCCGCGCTGGTTTAATCCGCTACTGTCATAATGTTGTCATTTGTTCTACTGTAGCCCCACAATGAGTATAACAGAAATTGAAGAAGTGAACGATGCAAATGGAGTTGCTACTATATGTTATCAAAATAGACCAAATTATAAAAACGCGGACAACGAAACAGCCGACATTTTCTTGAAGGTAAGAAAAATTTTAACTTTTGCAAGAATAGAGAAAAATCTCCATATTAAAATTTGATTTACTCAGAAAAATAGTACAACATAAATCCGAAACTAAAATTTTCTCAAACCCTTAAAACGCTGTGCTTAATTAATTTGGAAAAATGTAAAACCAATTTGAATTCAACATGTTAACATACCAGTAATAGATATTATTTTACCAGGTCTAATATATTTTCGACTATGCAGTCTGTGATTCTTAACATTAAATTTAATTTACAAATAAAAGCAGTGTTAAACGAGAAGCTAATTACCAAATAAAAACGGAGATTGTGAGGCGCTAAATGTTTTTGAGAAAAATAGACTTATTTTTGGACAAAAGAATATGATTTTGGACAATTTGCCTTTAATTATTCGATTTTTGTGTCCTACACCTGAAAAAGAAGCGAACTTATATATTTAATAAAAAAAAAAACGCAAAATTGTTTGGGGAAAATAAGCAAATTTAGCTATTTTTTGCCAACCAAGTAGAGGTTTTTCGTTTAGCTGATGATATTAAGCCTGAACGGCGTTCCGGGTTAAAATCCGGATCACTTTCACCCCTGATTTTACATTGGGCTTATGTAAAACTTTATAACATGCGCAATAATTCTAAACAATTCACAAATAAAACATTTTTGAGGATAAACGGCTATTAAAAAAAGTAAAAATTGCAATTTTTAATTTAATATTTAATTAAACAAATACAAACTAACTTATATTAAAAAAACCTTACAGATTTCTCTGTAAAATGGGAAAAAATTGGAACTTTTAGACATTTTTTACCTTTAATTGTTGTTCGTTTGGGAACACAAATAACCTGTTCGGCATTAGCAAACAATAAGACAATAAAACGCAATTAACATCTTAATAATTGCGTTTTAAAGCTTATTTTGCTATACAGGTAATAATTTTAAAATATTAGTAAGCCTAAATTTCTTTTATACAAATTAAAAAGTTTTCCAAAACCTATGTCGATTTTATATTGTTTTGTATCTAAGTTACAAAATAAAAATATTATTTTTTATTTTAATTTTTATAACTAATTTGATTGTAAATTGTATTTTTTAAAGATGACGAATATGTCATCCTCGTGTGACATCATTCGCCCTTCAATCTACTGTCTATCTCTTCTCAACGAAAGTGAACGATTTAGAATTGGGTATCCAGTCAAAGACATCGCTTTTAACCCGACTAGTTATGAGTAAATAATAACAATTTTAAATTACAAGCACGATTCCTATTATTGAACCGCTCGCATACAATTGATTTCAAAATTTAACTAACATATTTACAATTCAATTTTGTTAACAACACTACACCCACATTTTAAAATTTCAGTTTTATTTGGCCACATTCACAAGATTATCAAAAAACCTTGTCCAAACATTTATGTAATAAAGAAAAAAAAATATAATTTAAACCACCCAATACCCAAATGCACACTTAATGTTAAAGAGTTACAGATTTCTCTTTAATCGCATATTAGCTGTCTCCTTATCATCATTCTTTAAGCAATATTTTTCTCCCTTTCTCCTATTTTATAATCAGATACAGTACCAATTACCAAACTTTATATTCTTCATTGTCCAATAATAGTTGCAAGCTATTCTTTCCCTTAGAAGGGCATTTTCAAAATCTATTAAAACAGTTAAATATGTGGATCAAGTAGAAGCAACACAAATCAAAATGATATACAGCACAGTACACCCATACCTTAATATATGGCCTAGATATGTTTTATTTTGTTAATTTTTTTTTTAACATAATAATAAAAAAAAATGTCCATCACAAAATTATTAAAACATGGAATTGCCCTCAGGGTGAATTTGTCCCGACTAAGTTGAAAAGATCATATTTCAAAAATTGTTTTTTATTATTAAATTTCAGATGTCAATGGATGTAAATATTAAAAAAATTCCCACTGTAGAATACACTTTTTATGAATAAAATTTAATTGACCTTAGATAACCGTTTTACTTTATAGCATAATCCATTATTTTAACAACTTGTACTATGGGAACTGCATTACCTTTGGATACATCAATCCTAATAAACGTTTGTCTTTTCATTTTAAATGATTAAATGATAAAAGATCCAATGAATATTTTTTTAAACAGATTTTGAAATATACTATACATTTGAAACAATAGGAACAAGCTTAAAAACTCCTGTGCTAGTAATTCACGAGAGAGACACCCCACCTGTTTTCAATTCTGATAACCTAATCTATATTGATAGTTATGTTATGCTTATCACTCTTTTTGCAAAGAAGGAAATTTACAATTAAACACTGTAAAATTGTCATTTGATTTTCTTAGTTTTCAATTGCAGGTGATTTATGAGACTAACTCCTGGTCTACTGACAGTGCATTTGTAGATGGTGACTCTACATACCTTACTTCATGGATTAATTTTAATAACATATATAATGTTTCTTCTAATAAATTTAAATACTCTTATAAAGTATACTCTTATAAAGTTTTATTGATATTTGTTTATAATAGTCTACATATTCCTCAGAGTTGTTTAAACCACTGTTTATATGAATTGACTAAGACCTATTGCAAATGTGTACTGCCAAAATCAATGATTAGCAACAATGAAAAACAACTTCCTATATGTTCAGCAAGTAAGTACTTGTTGATTACAGTAAAACCCCAGTAATCCCTCTTAATCCAACTAGCTTTAAATAAATAAAAAAAATTGTTATCAACCAAATGTCGCATTCTTTACTGTTCATTGTTAGATACATAAAACATATGCATGCACTTGTAACTATTGCACTCTGTTTCTATTCATCTTCTGGTGACTGGTTTTTATAAATTTTTTATTTCTGTCTTCTCTCCCTTTTTTATGCTAACTTTATGTTCTGTAAAGCCTGTTCATTGTGGAAAGTCGCATGTAGTTACTAGTAACCAAAATAAATCACGTTTTGTCGCACCCCCATTAAATCCAAATTTGTTTTATGAATTTGAACAGGTACTGGTCTCAACTAGTTCAGATTATCAAAGTTTTACTGTATTTTCACAAATAATGGTGTACCATATTTTATACTCTTTCTATTATTAATATTAAATATGTAGAGCGTATAAAACTATAAATAGTATCTGCAATTTGATAATGATTTTATTAAATTTTAGTATGCAATAAAATTCCAATGGATAAACTGAATGAAATGTGCCAATGTAAAACAACATACAAGTAAGTACATCCATTGATTTACTTTTTCAAATGTTAAAATTAAAAACATTGTCTAAATTACTTTTAAAATATGTAATTTAATTACAACCTACAATAAAAATATAACAACACACTAATGTAAGACACAAACACCAAAATTTAAGATGTATATTTATATCTAACTCATTAAAAAATCTATTGCTTAAGCAAAAATCATATTAATCTACTGTTATAAAAATAAAGTTAAAACCATGTTTTTTATTATTCAGGGTAAAAACATTTAAAATACAGTTAAATCTTTTTTGCTTAAAAAGTACTGTAATTATGTTATTGTAGTAGATTAAATTTACATTTTTTGTCCTAGAAACTTGAGTTGAGATCGAAGAAAAGAAATAAACAAAGACAAATTTAGGTCTTTTTTAACCCTTCGTCTGGCGCGCTCAAAAACTTACGAGATCGGGCGCGGTGTATCAAATTGATACTTTTATTAAAAAAATTCACTAAAAATAAAATTTTTGATTTAAAATTTTAAACCTTTATTAACAGTAACATTTAATGTATAAATAATGGTTAAAAATGTGAAATAAACCTAACAGTGGTTAACTACCCTTGTTGGGTGATATGAATAAAGTTAAGATTAAACTAAACACTTCATTTTCTAAGTTTATCACTAACTTTTATTCATACGGAATGAAGTTTAGTGTGAAATGCAAAGTGAAATCTTAGGTGACGTCACTAGCACTATTACATCGTAGTGGAAACTTAGTTCGTATGCATAAAAACACTTTCCACTTAGCACTTTAAGTTCTAACTAGGGTTTTGGTGAAGCTGGTCGAGAGCAGCTTCACTTTACCTAGTTTAATCCAAATTGTGCTATTTGTGGTGAAAAAGATGTCGGAATCTGTTGATTTTGGTAGGCACGTTCCTCAAAAAAATTTATAGTGAGGAGATACAATCCAGAATAAGATTTATATCTCTCAAATGTCTCGGGGAAAATAAATCAATTTTTATGCAAGTAATTAACAGCTAGTTCATAGCCGGTACTACCATCTGGTAACCAGAAAATTCTTTTTCCTGGTTGCTCCAAGAAATATTTTCTGTGTTAATTAGTGCACTCAGAGAAATGTTTAGGATAATAATTATTATTATTCGTGGCACAAAAGTAATTGGTTTATTTAAGCTTTGTGTAAAATATTGAGCGACGGTTAGGAGAAAATAATTTGGTCAGCATTCTCATAATCGTTTATAGAAGTACTGGCGGCTTTTGAAATGTACCACAGAACTGGGCAAATGCCTCGACTCATGTTTTTTTATTGTAATTAATATATACTGTACCTAAATTATCTGTTCTAATATTTAAAGAAATGCGCGATAATAATATTGATTTTTATACATTTGCAAGTGCACAAGGGGTTCTCAGTTTTACCATTTTCAGAAACAAATTTTGATTCGTTAGTGTTTCTTTTTATGTTTTTGCCAAATTAAAGCTATATTAAAATATCTTTTTTGATTAAAATTAATTATTACTTGAACAGCACTTAAACATTTTCACTAGACAAAGCTTGAAGTGGTTTTCAATTTTAAAAATCCATTTACTGTACAGTAGCCTACTCATACTGGTAATTATTTTTTTGTTGATGATTAATTTGTTACCTTTACCATTCTCTTAGACAGCATTTTGTAACAATGCACATTTGTAAACTAGGCTATTTTCATCAAGAACAGCAGTTGTTTTAAGTCACCATTTGTTACCATAAACTCGCAAATAACTACTGTAATTATAAAAAAAAAATTATACTGTACAGTACCAAGGACTAAATGAACATTTTGAAAAACCGTTTTTTCCTCTTTTACATTCATTAAAGGTTACATTTATTTTTACCTAACATTAAATTATAATCGAGTACCAGTACCTACAGTATTATATTAAAAATTACAGAAACCAGCAATGTTTAAGCCGATAAATCTTCCTTGATTCCACAGCACCACTTAAAAGCTAATCCTTAACATTTGACTGTGTAGGTGGTTTGCCAAGTGACCAAACAACATGGTCACAAATCGCAAATCAAAACCCTATAATATCTATTTCAAACAATTACAAAATCTCAGAAATGCTTATTATTATTAGATTTATAAATAACTCACTTGGTCGAATCTACTAACATACTGCGAGTCACTCAAAGCAAGCCCCAAAATGTCTATTTATTAAAAATATCAAAAAAAAAAATAATCCGAGAGAAGACAGAACAAAACTGACAAAACAAAAAATCTTCAAATAGAAATTTCTTTATTTTTAAATAATATTAATCCTCAAAATAAATTACAAAAACACTTTCAAATGCGCAATCTGTAGCCGATCATATGTTTGCTGTAGCAGACGAAAAACACTAAGTTTAATCAAAGATGGTCGACGTTAAAATTCGCAACTCCTATTCCTTATACATGGGAGGCGTGAAATGTGAAACAGTGCTGCCCCAAAACGAATGTGGATTTTATCACTCTCCTATACTTTAAGCCTTCAGGCTACACTGGGCTACACGAACCAAATAAAAGCAGTTTTAAACAACAGAATTTTGCGAGCACCCCTTGCGTGAGTGGTATGTTACTCGTTTCATAGAGTTGCGCATCTTAACGTCGACAATCTTTGGTTTAATCTCAGCGCTTTTAAGCTTTATCTAGAACTTTGCACTAAATCTAAAAGATATCACTTCAAGTTTAATCTAAACTTTATTCATACCACCCGTTGACTATAAAAAACTACTTATTAATGACTTTTGAAGATAAAAATTTTTTTTAGCTTTATTATACGAGGGGTATCTCAAAAGTTTGTTTCGCACATCAAGGAAAATTAAAATAGGAATGACAAAATTATAACGAATTTTTATTTACAATTCTACACTATTAAAGGAGATACACTGAAATTTTCAGCCCTTTCTGACCATTTTTAGTACCAAAACAACAGCTTTTGGGCTACCACCTCATGAAATTCTACCGCCAAATATTTCTTCGTCCAGTTTTCTACCTTTTTTTTTTATTTGAGGATTTTTAAGTTGAGGAAACAAATGGAAGTCACTTGTAAAGTAAAGAATTAGGGTCTGGAGAGTAAAGAAATTGCTCAAAATTTTTCTCTTTGAATTTTTACAGTACCGGAAGTTCCCTTGTTGCGGAAGTAGTGTGGGGGCTGACGGAGCTATGGAAAGAGCAAAACTTTGTCCTCGCACTGCTCCCACAACATGAGAACTTCCGGTATGGCAGAAATTAAAATGAAAATTTTTCGAGTACCTTCCCTACTCTCTAGACCATCCTCCGAGTGAATTTTATTTGTTTCCTCAACTTAAAAATCTTCAAATGCAACAAAATTTGCCCCCCTGGTATGCCTCACTTGAGAATCAAGGGTTTAAACTTTTACAGTTCTTGATAGTCAATATTTACAATTTTAGCATCACAATCTTAAAGAATGAAACATGCAACTTAATGAAAATGACCTTGTATTTTATAAAAATATTATTTTAAAGATGTTTACTTTTTGAAATGACATTCATACTCTGTTATAACTAAAAAATAATTACAGGTATTTTAATCAGAAAATTTATATTTTAGCTATGTTGAATTTTCTGTGAGTAAACTAATTTTTGGTGGGGGAAATGATGAGAATATATTGGTAAAGTCTTTAACCGTTTGTAGTACAGTTTATTTTTAATAAAATAAGTTATTATTTTTTCAGAATTCTTACATATTCAATTGGCAATTTATTGAAACAAAACCTTTGACAGTAGAAAATCTTTTGAAAGCCAGGTAACATATTATGGACATTTAGCCAGGGTTTAATTTTAATGTCTCATTGGCAATTTTTTTAAAATTTAAAGTTTAATTATAAAATTGATTAATATTGGTAAAAAAAACCAATCCATTTTATCCGATAAAAGCAATTGAAAGCCAAGTTGATGAAAAGGGTTTGTAACATTGAGGTTTAAAGAAATTGTGATCAAAAGTTTAATTTTGTATCTTATTTGTCGCTTCCACTAGCAGCAATTTCTAGAAAACAAATTTAGAATATCCAATTTCTCAAAAAAAAAAAATGATCGACCCCACAGCATAAATTTTTAGCAATTGAAAATTTCAGAAAAAACTTCTAAGAATTGGATTTTTGGGACCAATTTCTAGAACAATTTTAAATTCTCGAAATTTTGGCACATAACTAGTAATTGACATCAAATTTGTTAAAACTAGTGAAATAGCTCAAAACTAGACTTCCTAAAGTAAGCTTACAAGAATACAATTTTTTCTAGAAATCCTTTTATAGTGGATCAGAGAGATAAGTGTTTAAATGACCCTTTTTTCGCTAAATATTTTTATTAGAAATAGCTATTGTACAAACGTCAGTAGAAGAAAAAATAGAATAAAAAAACACATAACTTCTTCATTTATGATAACTCCATAGAAGCAAACATGTTACAAAAACCTTTCATCAACTCACCCCATCAAAACACTTTTAGAGTACTAAAGTTAATTAATAAAAAAAAATCAACTTTTTGCAGAAAGGAATCAAAACAAAACTGGGGAGAAGTACAAATTATATTTTTTAAATCATCTGCCATTTCTACCTCATATGTGCAACCAACTGTGAAAGTAATTACCTTATTATGTACAATAAAGTAATAATCAAAAGCTTATGATTTTATTTTAAATGAAAATTTTATTGCCTGTGATATGAAGGGAAATTAAATTTGACCTGGAATTATTTTTTCAAAGAAACTCTTGGTACAAGTTACAAATAATTAATTTACATATGTTTTTAAGTAATCTCCTGGTTTTAAAAACATTTTTACTAACAAATTGAAAATTTTGGTAGATTTGGTAGCACAGATTCCACAGAAGCCTATTTTCTAATAGGGTAATTAGTTTGGACTCCACCAAAAATAATACAAATTATTAAATATCTTGTGGTTTTGTCCAAAAAACAAACGTAAAATTTTTCTTTTACGCAAAAAACTCGGCGCTTCTCTAGAAAATATTATATGCATATTATTGCATTTTTTAGGGCGGAGGGGACGCAAAAATTAGTTTTGTCCCTGAGCGCCATGTACCCTCAGTACGCCACTGCTCTGTTCATCATAAAAATTTTGAATTCTCACACATTCATAATGATAATAGGTGAAGAAGGGAGATAACAACACAGAATAAGCATGCAGATGGTAGTGTGACATGTTTTTTATTTAAAATACTCTGAATTTTTCTGTTAAACGGTAAAACCCTTTAAATTTATGGCCTTGTTAGTTCGTTTGTAATAACAACTGAAATTAAGATTATAGCTCCTCGGTCACTCATTAAATTTATTTAAAAACATTATATAAAAATTATTTAAACTCTAAAGCAATACCTTTTCCTATTTTAATTTTAGACATGTGTTTGGAAAATTATGTGTCCTTGAACAGGACTAAAATAATCAATATGCATATTAACTTTACAAACTAATAAATATTTATATAGCAATTAACAACAACCATTTCTATTATAAATGCAGTTGGTAGATGCTCTGAGTACAGTGGGTGGTGTTTGGGGTCTGTGGGTTGGACTATCAGTCAGCATAATATTGTCTTTAGGAATTGAATTATTAAGCCACTTCAAAAAATCAAAGACAATAATGAGTACAATCAATGGAGTTAAAGCACCTGCAGTTGCAAGCCAATATCAGCATGCATTTATTCATGACATTTTGTGGTGGATTGGAGTCATTGCCATTGCGTTGGTGTACATTTGGCAGACATACATTACCATTAGTGAATACTTACAGTAAATATTACTTTTTCAACTCACTTCATGTATGAATAATAATATAACAAAATATCTTCAAACTCCAATTTTTACTTTTAGATTTAAAGTGATACAAGTAATTACAACTGAGCTTCAAGATAACAACTCATTTCCAACAGTATATGCTTGTTCTAATACACCATTATTTTACACAGCAGAAAACTATCAAAATAATACTGACTTAGCAATAAGAATTGAACACATGCAGTCATTAATAGCGAATAAGGTAATTCATTAGATTACAATAATGTTAACATATTTTAATACCGGTACCGTAATAATTTTATTTTATAAATTCTAATTCATTATTAGCTAATTGTAAAAAATATTCTATTTTACAATGCCAATTTTACTGCATATGAAAAGTTGTCACTACTACCTTCTGTAAATGACTTTGTTACATCTTGTGGATTTTATAGCGAAACCGGAAAATATATTTCTTGCAGGTCAGTAATCTATTTATTAAAGTAGTCAACTTATCAATTAAAAAAAATTGTTAGACAATTTTTGGTACCATACATCAATTTTTTTCATTTGAACAGTGTCCATGTGAAAGTTTTTAATTTGATGTAACACTGAAATGCCAGTCTAAAAAAATAACATTAAATTATTAAAACCAATATTTTGAAAATATAGGGTGATCGCGGAACATAGCAAATGCTGAAAAATGAATAAATCAGTCAAATTTTAGCGAAAATGCATTATTTTTTTTTATATTTACAATCATCACTCAACAACTGAGTCGGCACGTGTTAATTCGCTCATAAAAATTTGCATTAACCCTATGGTAGATGTCGGCACGTGCCGAGATGCAGTCGGCAGGTGCAGGCTGCAAGTCCGCAAAAGCTTTCGCCGTCAACATGAGCACGTTTCCGCATTAACACATGCCGACTCAGTTGTAAAGATCATATTCTAAAATTTTTTTTATTATTAAACGTAAGATGTCGATGAATGTAAATATAAAAAAAGAATGCATTTTCGTTACAATTTGAGTGATTTATTAATTTTTCAGCATTTGCTAGGTTCCGCGATCACCCTTTACAATAATGACCTATTTATGAGATGTAGGAGTTAAAAAATTACGCTTGCACAGTGCCAATTTTTTTTTAATAACAGCTTACAAATTTTAAATCATTTTTCTCCTCATAAAACGCATTACAACGTGAATGCATTTATTGTGTCTATAATGTAACACTATTGTATATTAGGGGATGTTTTGTAAAATAAATTTCTTTAAAGTAGCTTTCAAATATATTTTTAAAAATTAAATGACAGCAACTACAATTAAGAGAGAAACTAAGAAAACAGACTTAGGTGGCACATGGCATTGTAAAGTTAGTTAACTATAATGTCTTTATAATGCTGCCTTTAGAACAAACTACTATTATTTATAACTTATATTGAAATTACAAGGTTAAGAATTTAAATCAACTAATACTCGTTTTTCCGTTTTTTATGAAAAACCAAATAAATTTTAATTAAAATAAAAAAAAGTTTTGATTAAAATTAAAATAAATAAATTTTGATTAAAAAAATAAATAGATTATAATTAAAACAAATAGATGAAATAAATAAATTTTAATTTAAAAAACTAGACTTTATTTATTAATAGATTTGATTAAATAGATGTTAAGATAAAGCAACAAAAAAAATCACTAAATAATATCAATTAAAATGTTATTACAGTTTAACTTAACAAAATATTAAAAAAGTATGTTTAAAAATTCACTTTTTTCTAATGTATAAAGTATAACTGAGCAGAAATTTTTTGGAACCAATAGACCAGGTGGGCCTCCAAAAGTATGCGCTATTATATCACCTAAAACAACAAAACTACAAAACATACAAGTCAAAAGTAAGTTTACAATAATTATGCCTTTGCATAATTAAAAAAAATTTATTAATTTTTTGATAATTAAGATTTGAATATCAAATTGAAATATCCTCATACTGAGGCAACATTGCATGAGGTATCAACTAAAATTGGATTTGACCCTTTCACTATTCTTGCCAATGATGATACAAATATGCCTTTAACTTCACTTGATGTCGCACCCGGGAGCCACGTGGATTTTAAGTATTCTATGGTAATCTATCATCTAAAGTCTAAATATTTCAGTTGACTATAAACTAATTTGTATAATGTTTCACAGAACAAAGCAAAAACACCCCTACACAAAACATCCCAGTACAGAATACTCTATTCTGTATAAAAGATATTTTCACTTATATTGCATACTTTACATTAATTCCTATACTGTACTTAATTACATAATAATTTGAGATTACCACTATAAATATAATTATCTAGCAATGTTTAAATTTGTTATATTTTAATTTTTTATTATATCTATTAAAAATAAATTAATAAAATAGTTTCTATGAGGCCATTTTGCAGGAATTATAATTATTGTGTAAAACAACTTGTATTATGGATTTAAATACAGTTATTGTAATCAAGTATATACACGGTGGGCGTAAAAAAAACGTTCAATACTGAATTAGTATTAAATCCTTACAATTATTAAAATATTTTAAGGACACAAGGATGAATTACCCTTTAAAGACTTTTTTAACATTGAATTGTTCTATTCGGTGTTTAAAATATCCACTTTCGGCCACAACAGAAGCAGTTACACCCATCATACTCAGTCGCTATGCTCTGCAGGGATTCCAACTTGATCGAATTCGCCTCATGCTTGTAGCTTACGTTGGCGCTTTTTTTTCAATAACCCATATTTAAATTAGTTAGAATAGAACAATTAAATGTTAAAAAAATCCTTAAAATAAAGTTTTTCCATGTGGCATTGAAATATATTGATTGAGTTATCGGCCTTATAAGGGCCACCTGTATATAGGGTGATGCAGAGCATTTTCATTTTTTCATTTATTTTTGCTTCTAAAAATGTTTTTTTTCTATTAAAGATTGATATGTCGCTTTTAATATTTTCCATACGTCCACAAAATCAACTTATTTTTAATGACCACCAGCCTCTATGTGCGGATGCAACTTGTTCTTCATGTTAACTCAATGGCCTTTTGAATTTGGACTATTTTCTGCCAAATGACAAATTGTTGCCGATAAAAAATTTTTTTTTCCCTAATAAAAAAAAAAACATAACTTTAAAATTATGCTGATTTAGGTAAAATATCTCTGCCCTGACGCACTTGAAATCTCATGTTTCCGTATACACGTGCCAGGGTGTTCACTGCAATTTTTTAAAAAAATTTCTGAATGGCATTTTTCAGCTGAATTGGATTTTTTGATCGATGTTTATTTAAATCTGCATAATTTAAACTTGGAAATTACGTTTTTAATAAAAAAAAAACTTTTTTTGTATCAGCAACAATTTGGTGTGGAAATAGCCCAAATTCAGATGCCTTTGAGTTAACATGAAGAGCGAGTTGCATCTGCGCATAGTGGTCATTAAAAATAAGTTAATTTTGTTGACGCATGGAAAATATCAAAAGCGACATAATATTAATCTTTCTTGGAAACAAAAATTTTTTTTAGAAGCAAAAATGACAGTTTCATTAGCATTTAAAAAAATGAAAAGGCTCCGCATCACCCTGTACTAAAAGGTAGAGCAAAGTTAGTAACACGCACATGCTTTTCAGCAAAATAAACGAGCATGAAAAGGAAACAAGAGTGAATTTTTTTTAAACATTTGTCCTAGATAAATATATAATAGATGGGGCACTAAAAGCTATAGCAATAATCCTGGTTGAAATAGTTAAACGTTTAACTAATAACTCGTTAACTTAAAACTACAAATAGGTTCAACTCATGAAACCCAAACTACGATTATTAGTGACAATTATTAATTTTATAAAATATATTTAACTAAACTTATGTTTTCAGAAATAATTCAAAGTAAAAAAAAGCCACTAATTTAATTAGCAAATGTTTCATAATGTTTCATTTATTTTACTTTAGACTGAGACAAAACGATTATCTCATCCATACACATCAAATTGTATTCCAAGTAACACCAAATATAATGTTTGGCCAGATTTATTTAAGAATTTTGGGCCACATATGACTTATCATTACACCTACAAGGTAAACTTATAATGAATTTTTTAACTCTATAAGGTTTAGTGACTGATTTAGGTTTTTCTGGGTTATGACTTACATGTGCATCATTTTCCAAATGCCCTGTATAACCTATGCAAGTTTCCCATTTTATTGTTAACCAAAATTCAATCAAGCTGATTTATTTATAACTGCAAAAAGTGCTTTTGAAAATTTTTTTGAGTGTAATGCATGCAAATTTGAATAATATTTGTTTTATTAAATGTGCAGTTTACTTATGCAGTATCTACACTGTGTCAACAGAAAACATGCACACAATTACATTTGTATGAAATCCATTTAATAATTCAATTACTTAACAGTCTTTAAAAAAATATTTTTTTCATGTGGAATTAAACATTGCTGTGTATAAAATATTTACAACTGGTAGTCTTATACCCATTCACTATGCATGGCTGCTCTCTTACTCGAGCCTCTGTAACAATTGTTAACACTTTGTAAATTTTCATTCAGTTAATAACAGCAACCAAACCTACTTTAAACACAGGCATTTGTTTTACAAAAGAGTATAGCTAAAATTTATTGATTATTGTTAGTAGTCATAAAGCACTCAACTTTAACGCAAAATAAACATAGTGTTAAAAAATAAAATTTTTTATTAAATTATTTTAAAAAACACTGAAAACCAAAAGTATGATCATTTGCAAACCATTTTTGTTGTTATTATAATGGTTTAACATAATCTAAGTTGAGATCTATAATTTATTTCAGGATTTATGTAAAATAATTGTTTAAATAAAATAGTAGAAGCAACATTAACAATATTCTTATATTCTGGAATAACTAATAATAATTTATTTTTAAAGGGTAAAAAATAATTTGCAAATATCCTAAAAAATTTCTTATATAAAATACACTAGAACCTCGATAATCCGAACTAATTGGGACTGGACCTTGTTCGGATTAGTGAAAAATACGGATTAACGAGGTTTATGTCTAAAAATGGTTTATTTTGTGAGATTTAGATTAAAAAATTTTTTTTTTTTTTTTTAATTTTTTGGACTTTTCCGTTTTTTTCGGGATCTTTCTTTAATTAATATTATGACTGTTCGGATTATCGAGGTTACAGTGTATATTGTAATAATATTTCATGTACTGACACGTAATGATGTATTGTTCATTTTCTATGGATTTGTCTAATGTATTTCAATTATAATTTTAACGCTCCGTTTCAAATATCTTTTATAATGTAGACATGTCTTCATCTTTGTTTAATGAGCCCAATAATAAAATATGAGTGCAATGATAAATCATCCGGCAATTCAAAATGTCATTATGGTAAATATATATTTTGAAATTATTTTATTAAACGCTTTGCGTGTAAAAGTGGGTTAAAAACTTCACATTAAGTTTTACAAATTACAATATTGTGTAATCTTGCATATTTTTCAAACATGACTACCCCGTAGTATATCTTGTTAGTAAAAAATTTAGCAATCACAAAAATAAATTAGTTTATATTTTATTAAAAATTAAGACTCAAGTGGTTGTGGGTGTCAATATCCATGCAAGTAAGCTGTTCACAAATACCTTTATTGTTCAAATTAATTTTTTTACTTAACATTTAAAAACGCAGAAATAGTGACTACAATTTTAAAATAAGAGAAATAAAAAATGCTTATAAACAGGTAATTTTGCATTTTTATTTAATAAAATAATCTTTTGTTTATAATGTTTTTATTTTGATAAGAATTTTTTGTATCGTCATTACGATTCAATTGCTGAATTAAGGAGCTACATTTCGTAAGTTACATATGAAATGACCATAAAGTTAGAATGATTGTTTTGGTTGGTTAGGTCTGGTGAATCAGTGGTCAATGTAGAAAGGGAATCTTCCTACAAGAAGGTGTTGTCTGAAAAACCAGCTGTTCAAGTAAAAAAAACTTAAAACTATCAGTGCAACTCCAATATTCGTCATTAATCCGTTTCAGAGGAAATAACGAATAGCAAAAATGACATATATTGAACAATATTCTTCTATAGGAGTACATTAAAAATGATTTAATCCGTTCTCAGCCCTAAATTGCATCTTTAAGAAAAAAGCAAACCGAGAAATGTTTGCAAAACTAATGTGAAAATGCTGATAAATTATTAGAAAAACAAAAGTAAATACTGTACACCAATAACTCGATATACGGCCTTGATTGGTCCCGTGAAAGTTAGCCCTAAAACGAAACGCCGAATATCGAATTAATTTTTTCCATAAAAACCTATGTAAACTCAAATAATCGGTTCCAATTTCAAGGAAAATTTTTCAAAAAATGCCAAGTTTTCAATGAAAATTGGATTTTTTACTTATTATTTCATTATGCAAGTACAAGGAAAATATTTAAAAAATGTATTGCACTATACATATTAATGCAGCATTCTGGTTCTTAAGCTAAGGCAAAACCAAAACAGAAACAAAATAAAATGGCTTAATTTTTTTTATTGTACATATATTGTACTGACGAAAAACAACACTTTCTTCTTATTTTAGCTAACTTCTACTCTCGTGAGTCGTGAGTCACGCAAAGTTGCTTTGTAATAAATTTTTGTTTTTTTAAAAAAAAATATGAACCTTTAATCCAAAGTTTTGCGCTTAAAAATGTTTTTTGGTCGAAGCTTTTTTTTTCTCGTAAATCAAATCAGTGCCATAAATAATAAAGGCCGTTATAGCGAAATGCCGTATATTGAGGTATTGATGTAAATAATAATATTATAACAATATTAACTCATTAATATGCTATTTGTAAGCAATTGATATACTAATCAGCATTAGCTTTTTTTTAAAGAACTTTTCAAATGTTTTTTTTTTGCAATGATTTTTAAATGTCACAGTAATACTGACAATCAACTGACTAAAAGTGGCGTCAAAAGTGATTAGAATACCAAATCTGCGACGAATATCTAAACGAATATTGAACAAGAATGCTTGTGCATTTGGGCCCCAACTTGAGAAAACACTTGACAATTTTAGTTACGCTGTTTATCCCCCCTTCTCATAAAAATCAAATAAGAAAAAACGTGACTAATATCGAAAATGAGGAATATTTATGAGAACGAATATTAGAGTTCCACTGTATCCATTTATAAGTTTAATATTATTATTATTATTAAAAAATCTATATTCCAATTTTAAATACAGCCTGACTCACTGGTGGGGATTATTGGTGGAATTTCAGGTTTGTGGATAGGACAATCGCTTCTCAATTTTTTTGTGGAATTTCATATGCTTATCACATTTATCTTTACCAAGCTAATGCACTTAAAATGCAAGATATAATTTTCAAAAAATAAATAAATAGCATGCTTTATGTAGGTCTACCTTATTTCTGCACGAATAGAAAGTTTGCTACAAATTTCAAATTTTCAAATCTAATAAATCAGGCACTACATATCGTGTGTCCGAAATATTAACTATCCAACTTATGTCTGTTATTAAAAGTAAACTTACTAAAATTTAAAAGTTAACGTTTCAAATTCAGAACATTCTCATACGAAAATATCAAATTTAGCAGCTAGCGTTGGCTGTACAAAAGACCATTAAATTCATTTCACTCGAAAAAATAGCGTACAACAACAACCGATTGGGAAGGGGATAGAGGAAAAATCAGCCACTCAATCAGTGGCGTAGCGAAGGTACATGACACCTGGAGACAAAAACATTTTTACGCTCCCTCTGCCATTAAAAAGAAAAAAGCAAAAAAAATTTTCAGGAAAAGAACAAATTTACGCCTTTTTTGGACCAATAAATAAGATTTATTTAACATTTCTCTCCATTTTTGCACCCCACTCCTTAAAAAAAGCAAGTTATAACGTGTGTTTTTTTAATTACGGAGTTTGATGAAAACGTATAAAGAAGTCAAATTTTAATGAAAATGAATATTTTTTTGATATTTACATACAACAACAACTCCCATTTAATGATAAAAAAGAATTTTTAGAATATGACCTTTACAACTGAGTCGGCACATGTTAACTCGATTATCCAAATTTGCAATTTAAAAAGCGAATAAAAAAGTCAAATTTTAATGAAAATAAATAAATTTTTTAATATTTAGTTAGATCAACATCACCGAATTAACAATGCAAAATAACATGTGGCATGTGACCTCTTCCACTAAGTCGGTTAACTCGATTAGCAAAATTTTCAATAACTTTCTCATACGCGTAATTGTCAACATCCAATCAGACACGTGCGAGAGAGTTATTAGAAATTTCGTTACACGCGTTAACATGTGTCGACTCAGTGGAGGAAGTCACATGCCAGATGTTATTTTTCATGGTTAAATCGGTACCGGTAATGTTTTTCTAAATTATTATTAAAAAATTCATTTATTTTCGTTAAAATTTGACTTGTTTATTCGCTTTTTAAATTGCAAATTTGACTAATCGAGTTAGCACGTGCCGACTCAGTTGTAGATGTCATATTCTAAAATTTTTTTTTTATCATTAAATGGGAGTTGTTGTTGTATGTAAATATCAAAAAATTATTCATTTTCATTAAAATTTGACTTCTTTATTGGTTTTCATCAAACTCCGTAATTAAAAAAACACACTGTCTCATAAAGAAGAGCCAAACTTACAAGGGGCAAAATGTTTTTTGGGAAAATGGATAAAGTTTGGTTTCTTTTTGGACAAATTAATATTTTTAACAATTTATTTTTGTTTTAACAATAAAAAATTAAATTTTTGCGTTTTTGGTTCTTTTTGGACGGATTGTGGCTAAGAATAACTTTTATAAAACTGCAAATAAGGCTTGAATACATGTATGTCTTACGGCAAAAGCCGTAAATTTTGTGCAAGATAGACTGGTGCTCGGTATTTTGGGCACTTTGGCACAGTAAGCCGGCAGCTAATTATTAAATGAATCGCGTTAATATTACATTGAAAATAATTTATTTCTAAATTTCTGCACATCACCCTGTATTATATTTTGTTAGAGTAGTTGCAGCTGTTCCAACTAACGTAATATTTACTCTGACGAAACTCTTATTACATGACGTAAATTATTCTGAAAAATGAGTATATAAAGACACAACAAAACTGACAATTCTCATACTACATCAGCAACATCAGCAGCAGAACTAATACTTTAAAAATAAAAAAAGTTTTAAATACCGGTAGTTATTATGATTTATAAAATTTGTTATATGTTCCTTCAATTGGCCATTTTTGCGGTTACTGTTATTAATTTGGCAGAAGCGATTGATTGCACTAAATGCAATGGACTTAACAACATCTATTGTTGTAACACGCAACCACCAGCGTGCTGCCCCGATGGTAAGTGTTTTGACTTTTAATTACGAGGTTCTTTAATTTTATTTAAGCGTATGATGTGATTAAAAGAATTACTTTTAGGTAAATGATAAAATTATTTATTTGTGCACTGTTCTACCATGCGTTAAACGACCCAGGCGAGCAAAATGATTTTGAATGCTGGATAAAAAACTTTTTATTTTGAACACACATTTGACAAAAATACTGTTTTGGTATCTAATAATTATACATGTACTGTGTAAACAACAATTTTTTGGACATATTAAATTCCAATAACTCATCAGTTAATAATCCTAGTTTCATGTTTTAATTTTTTTTTTTTAAAAAACGCAAATATTAATAAGATAGTAACATAATTTGATTTTATTCATAGTGACGTTAAGGCTTATGGGTTAACAGTGGGCGCACGTACTGTAAAGAAGGAGTTGGAAATGAAAATATACAAAAATTTATTTAAAAAATAACGTTTACGGAACATATTTTAAATTTGCAAATATCTTAAATTTAATTTTTATTTATTTTAACCTTATTAAACCTTAGTTCATTTTTCGTAATTTATTTTTTTAACAAAAAAATAATAAAAAGAAATGTTTATACTGGGGCGCTTCATAAGCACACGGAGGCAAAGGCTGCTCTACATCCAATAAGACAATCGAATTTATTATTTTGAGTACCTTATATACTCTTATTTTAATTTCATATTTATTGTTTGTCAAAAAAATTAAATAACCTAAAAAAAATTATTATATTCTAAGCAACAATAAACCGATTTAATGACGCTATATTTTATTAAAAAAATGTAATAGACCTCTCGAGCAAAGTCACAAACTACCTCTACATATCATATTTTTTTTTTTGTTTTTGATACCAGTATTTAATTTGGATGTTTATAACCGATCACAAGTCTTGTGTTAAATAAATTGTATTTACATTTTAAAAATATGTTTATTACAAAATAGGTACCGGTAACCATAAAAAATATTTTATTACATTTCTAAGATCCATTTAATCTGCAGTTTGTATTAAGTACTGTATATGATAATGCTTTTGCTCAATAAACTTTTTAAAAAAATTAAAAGTTTTTTTTAATTAACGAGATTTCAATGTACAAAATTTATTGGTTTATTTGAAAAATGTTTAAATAAATGCACGCAGATCTTTGCCATTGCATTACTACCAAAATACTGTAAACCAGCGTTTTTTATATTAATTTTACAACCATTTCCGCAATCTCATAATCTTGAAGTTGCAACTTGCATCCTCGCTCTTTTGTTTTCTCTTAAAATAAAATTTATTTTTTTTCCTTAACTCTCGTTACTATGCCGTTCTTTAAAATATTTAACGTTTCAATTAACAAATTTTGAAATTACTTATTTTAGAAATACTGTAATAACAATTAATTTTTATTACTTGTCAAATAGGTATAGATGACGAAAATGTCCTGCGCTAAATTGAACCATTTTATCAGGCTTTATTATTTTAATGAATAGTAACTACATGTAGTAGATTTAATGTTGCAAATAATTGACTAAACTTAAGTTATTTGTTATGTGTACTGAATTTTATTACTAGAAAATAATTATGGAAAGCGTGAATATATTTTATCTTATTAACCGTAAAAACTAAGTTACAAACCGATAAAATAAATTTTGCGCAAACGAAAACAATACCGGTATGTAAAAAATAAAAATAATCACTTCTACTCCTCAAAATTTGCTTGTGAAATACTATACAATAAGGGATTTTTGATTTTGCGCTACTGTATTTTTTTTTAAAGAAAAATTTAAGAGAAGCAAAATATTTACAATAAAAGCTGATAATTAATATATCGCGTTACACAAAGTAGTAATAGCTTTCTTGAAAATAGTTAGCGCGCCATTTAAGACATTTTAGAGATTTTTTTTCTTTAATACCATAACAATTGAAAAAACACGAATTAATTTAAAACTTCCCTCAAATTATAGCGCTTCCTGAATGTAATTTTGATTGTAATGAACAGGACATATTTATTTTTATTTTTAATTCATGTTTCCACCAGCATTTACACATACTTGGCTAAATTTAAGCACTACTTCTTCAAACGCATTCAGTGCGCAAATAATAAACATTTATTAAAATTAGCAAAAATTAAATTTCTAAAAACATGGAAATTGAATTATTTTATTTCTAAGATGACGAATTACAACATAATAAAACAATACTCTGTTAGTTAAAGAAAGTTGATTCTACTAGTATGTATTCTACTAGTATGTCAGCCTAGTATGTTGATGTTTTATTCATAAATTATTATCCATTATGTTATTTTTCGATGTGTTTCTTCATTATCTGTAATGGAAAAAATTTCTCTAAAATTATTTTAGCCAGAAACAATCATACTAATGTGTTATACTTGTAGTTAATTAAAAAGTATAGTTATCTAAATTATTTTACCCTGTTTTATGATTTTCAATATCAACGATCAGTAAATGTGGCGAAGAATAAAAAAGAGTTATGATTAATATTTATTAAAATAAACAAGAGGGTGTGTGGTTGACACGCACGCCAGAAGTGAAACACAAGTAGTTTGATTATATTTTTTAGGGGAAAAT
>JAQGAY010000473.1:0-26658 GCA_034698085.1 Polydesmus angustus | reverse complement strand
CTTAAAATAAACTTAATATAAATACCAAAAAGCTAAAATCAATTAAAAATTTGTGGTAAATTGCCAAATTACACACTGACAAGCGCATTCACTTCTTTAAGAAAACCTTAAGGTAGCTGAAAACCATCCTTATAGCTCTCTTATGGAATCTCTAAACAAAACTTATAGATGGACTATGAATAGCAAAATGGAAATAAGGAATCCTTAAGAAATCCCTATCTTTAAGAGACGACTGTGTATACCACCCTTACTACATAAAAGATGATTTTAAAAAAATCAAATCTAAGCCAAATTTTATTTAACTGACTCAACATATTTTAATTAAAAAAAAAAATGCTATTAAATCCTGTTTGAAAAAATAAATTCTACTTAAATTTAGCAAGAGTTGATTAATCGAGGTTAAGAAATCTGGTGACAACAAGAATGTAATATTTCGTTGCTACTTAACTTCATATAAATTGAACGCATAAATTTTAAAACCATCAGAAACACACAAAAATGTTCATAAAATTTTATTGTTTAAATATTTGCAGTAAAAATTTAGCAAAAAAATTTTATCATTTTTTTTTCATGATAAAAGTAAAAATTTCTTGTTTTTTTTTAAAAAAAATGTTTAGATGGGTGAATCCGAACGGTAGCTATTAGTATGCGTTCCGAGTGTTTTTCGATATATTTTCCTAGAAACGCAAAAAAAAAAATTGCAGGTGGTCGGTCTCCCTCTATTTCTCTCGTTCTATCTATCTTTCTCTCTCTTTGAGTCTATTAGCCACAACAACTTTTCGCTACCTGCGTTCCTAAAACTTAATCCTACTAAACAATCCCATTTATTACGACGCATCACTAAAAAGATAAGTAACCTCAACAGGAAATATATGCACTCTGAAAATTGAAACTTTACTTCACTATTCTTAAAAAATAAATTCTGTCGAATAAAAAAAGCCAATTAAATTAGCATTCAGTCTAATTATTATTATACTGTATTTACGTTCAAATCGATAATAAAAACGGCACAAACTCTTAACCTTTCCTCATACTAAGGCATTTTAATTAAAAATGCTTGAAGAAAATCTTATATTGTCGCTAAAAACTTTCTATCTAAATAAAAAAATCAGCCGGCAACGCAATATTTGAATAGAAAACATTAACATCAACCGTAAGGTGACCCAAACCAGTGGCCTTAAGAATGTGACCCTAACAAGTGACTCCAGGAAAAAGAAAGAAAAAAAAACAAAGAAAACAAAAAAGAAAAGATTTTCAAATGAGCCATTATTATCATTATTCGCTCTGCCTTTACACATCTTTCCAACTGTTTTTCATAGGAAAAGTCCTTAACCCACCCTATCTCTCTTTCCCCCTTTAAAACCAGCAGCAGTCGACAGTTGTACGACTTTCAAATGCCGATAATATCAATTGTACTAGGGAGATGTGTGTGTACGTAAAGCCTGGCTTTTAAACAAGGAAAAAGAAGACGATTTAGAAGATTTAGAAAAAGCTCAGGTAGAGGGTATTGAAAGGGGATAATGCGCGCAGAAAATGCTCGTTTCAATACTCTTAGTAGTAGGTGAATTCACAAAAGATAGATTTTATACCTCACTGTAGTGCATTTCCCTATGGGTTTTAGTAATCCATCATCCGGGTGATTCACGAGCAGACAGTTAGCTAGGGGACAAAATGTTATCGGGATTTATCACTCACTTTTTTATTTTAATTTCGCTAAACAAAATTAAAAACACGCAAAACTCGCTGGTTTAAACGTCATGCACCACTTGTTACGCTTTAACAACACCATCAAAATCTTGTAAAACTAACTTCCAAATATGCTAATATTGTAATAACAATATCTAGTTTAAACATTCGGATTGAAATATCATTCTTAATAAAATTATTATAATCCAAACAACTAAAAATAGTAAACTAAAAAAAAAAAAATCCATTGAAATCACTTTTAACGATTATATTGCAAATATAACCGAAAGCATACTGTACATTATTATTTTTTACGTACTTTCTACACGAAAAATAATAAAAACCCGCCATAGTTATGAAGCTCATAAAATCATCGCAAAAATTTCGACTCGAAAGGAATTTTTATAAACCCTGTCACCCGCCCTGTAAAACCACGTTTATATATTTTCGCGACACTAAAAATGCGCTTATTGTTGTTTTTCTCAGCGCCTGATCACTTTCTTTTGTCCAATGCCTTTTATCATGTCTTTTCACCTAAATCTCTGTCTAAAATCTCCCACTGTGAAACCCCATGTACACTATCTTTCTTTCTCGAGGACATGGTATTATTCATGAAGATGACCCTACAGGACCTTTTTTCTTAACCACTACCTCCTACGGTTCCCTACCTAAGCCGAATCCTCAGGTGGCTTAACTCTCCTCCTTTTTTAAAAAAAAAAGAGAAAAAGACGCGTAAGGACATTGTTAAGAGGTATCTCCTCATCACCCTAAGGGGAAAACACTTTTTTTTTATAAGGGGTTAACTCTGTTTAAGGGAGAGATAGGTGAGTATAATTACGAGCAACATGTAGAATACGGTGTAAAAAGACTAGTCCAATCGACATTCCTTCACGACAAATCCCTATTTCATCCCCCCAAAAAAACACTCGTTACAACCGGTCATAATGACCCGCTATTTCGTTTTCGCAAAATGCCCTTTTACTTAAACGGTTCAAGATTTATGAGACCTTGACTCATCTTCACTTTACCCCTAAAAGTGCTCCCTTTCAACCTTCTTTAACCTTCGTATTTAGCAAAATATTTAAAATAACAACAAAAAAAAAGGCCCTTTGTAATTTACATGGCGAGAATATACAGTACTGTATGTATTTGTGCGCAATCATAAAAAAATATACAATGTTTTTTTATGATATTTAATCTTGTGGATAATGCGATTTAATGCTTATTCATGCTCTCGTTGTAACAGTGATGGCCGATCATCGAGCGATAATTTCACAGTAGAAAAAAAAAAAAAAAAATGCCGCGATACGATCTTCCGCTTTATAAAAAAAAATACCGCGAGCGTATAAAAACTTTTCAAGTACTTTGTTATTAGGTTAAATTTTCACCCCTTATCATCCTCATCGTTCGCCCCCCTTATCATCCCTTACCATAACAATCGAGCTATAAAACGATCTAAAAAAAAATAATAGAAAAACCTCAAATGAAGAATAAAAAAAAATGAGGATAATCTATAATTTTCAAATCGAATTCGTTTAAAAATCGCTTATTAAAAAAAATACATTCGTACCCATTTACAGTATTAGGATTATTATTATTGTTATTCTCATTTTTTTTATTAGTAGTATTATTCACGAATTATTATTTCAATTACGGTTTCGCTCCTTTAAAAAAAATGAGCAGGAAGAAGAAGAAAAAAAAATTAAAATCTCTTATTCATTTCAAAAAATTCTTTATTTAATAGCATCATTTTTTTAATAATTCAAAAATAATTATAAAAAAGCGACCTAAATTGAAAAAAAGAGGCGGCCATTTTGTAAAAACGTTTTCATAAGAGTTTCCTTTCAGCACGTATGACGTATCAGCGTGGAAAAGCGATAGCAGACATTAAAAATGAGCATTACGAGTTGTATTTTTTTTTTTTTTTTTTTACTACAGTACTTCGAGTAAAGAAAAGAGAGATTTTTCCCTCTCATTTTTCTCGCGTCTCAGCAGGCCTTTCACAATCAAACCAGATTTTAAACAGACTCCACGCTGCGCCTGTTGCATTGACCCAATAAGATTTATAAACCAACTTACTCGTATAAAACCGCACAGGTCTTGTAACGTAAAGCCAAAAACTTACTCCTGACTTAACATTGATCACCGCGCATGCGCAACACGCCCTTATCAAAATTCGTCTTTTTCAATTTTTTTTTCTCTCTCGCGCGTAAACTAAAATTGAGAGTAGGACAAACAAACACCTTCAATTTCTTGAAAATGGCTACCGTAAAAAAGCGTGTTCCCAGCACATACAAAGCAGCAAAAAGTATTATAATAATGTACTTAGTTCCTCAAATACAGTGAGTTAGCAAATGTTGTAGCAGAAAGCTCACGTTGCACACACCAAAAAATTATCATACAATAAGTTGAGACACACGATATGTAAACCCATCTTGTTTACTATTCTCATTTCTCCCTTTATTATTATACTAAATACAGGCTCTTAAAAGAGATTTGAAAAGACAAATAGATTCGACTTCCTTTCAGCAAACACTGAATTAAGTTAATAGAGGTTTAGGATAAAAGAAACCAGCTTCACATAACCTTTCAAAATTAAAGTTTGTATTTCACTTAGATTTAAATTTTAAAAAATTTCAACTACAGTACATGTATTAGTATTAAAACAAAATACTGTAGTACAGTAGAACCCCTCCAATCCGAACAGCCAAAAAAAACGAAAAGCCGTTCAGTAAATTCATTTCTATTCTATTCATTAAAATCGAAAGTATATTTGATCAAAAGAAGAAAAAAAATTCTTTTTTCAATAAAGAAATTTCATTCTTATAATGCAAACACCCTATTAAAATGTGGTGGTGAGGGGCTCTTTATGCGAGAAATGTCTTGTTCGGATAATCGGAATTTTACTCGTAAAAAAAACTGCGTTTTAAAACTGTCATTTATGATTTATGACAACATTTTATGACCCGAAATTTCAAAACTTAAAAAGAGTAAATAAATTGTTTACCCCCTAAAACAATATAATAATCTTGCAAAGAGGTATCAAAGTAATCGCAAAGAGAGATTGAGGGATAGAGAGTATTTAAAAGCCAAAGCGCTTCATAAAACAATTAGTAAGGTATCGCAAAAACTTTTATGGTTATCTAGTGTTTAGTCACTACCTACCTATCTCCCCCTCCCTGTCCCTACCTATCGCTCTCTCTAAAACGAGCAAACAAACGAAAGTCATAAACACATCTACTGTATGGTTCTCTCCAATTAGTGTATTGACTGTCGTAGCTTCTCAACCCGAGCACCGCGAAATGCTTGCATGTAAAATGTAAAATGCAAAAAAATAAAATTAATTTTTAACATTTTGATTGATAAATTGAGAATTGAAAATCAGCCTTGCATAATTTTCTTATAAGTATTTCTTAACCTTCAATTATTTTTAATAACAATAATATTGCTATGGTATTAAAAATAATTTAAGGTTTTTAACTGACGCGCGCCCATTTATTTTACGCAAATATCATTTTTTAAAACAAAAATGTTACGGTATTTTCTTAGCAATCGTTTTTCAAAATAATATTATTTTGATTAATAAACAAATATGTTTAAAATTAGAAACTTTTTCCTCTGATGTGTCTCCCACATTAAAACATACAGTAGATAAGTATGACGTGGCGCAAAACACCAACTGGGGAATTTATACTGGTATCGCAAATAACTAGAATTTGCAAAGAAACAGATGCAAAGATCAAAAGAGGGAAAAGGGTCAATCATTTGCTGTAACACGTTTTCTGATAAATAGTTAGTTTAAGAAATCTATCACTCTCTCAATATCTCGCTCATTAAAGATAGTTATGATTGCTCGGCGTTCAAACCAATCGTCTTCGCCATGCGTAAATGAATGAGTTGGGTTAGCTTACCTGGTCAGGAGTACTTCCGTTGTCCGTGTGACTCCCCGTGTCCGCGCTCTGAGCTCTTCCGCCGGTGTTATTATTCGAATCGCCCAGATCAGAACCTTTTCCGTCTCTCTCGTCGATCACTAAGTCGATGGGCATTTTGCCCTTCAAACAGCTAATATACCGATGGCAGAAATTGTCACATAACTCGTGCACCTAAAACACACAAAAACAAATCAACATTAAATATTAATTTCAAAACGATTTTATAATGCATTAAATTATCATAATACATGTATTTAAAAGTTAAGATTTTTCACGTAAAAAAAAAATCAATTATCGAGTCCTTATAACGTAAAAAAAAACCGCTTAAAGTGCGCCCGCTTATAGTGCGAACCCGCGTATAGTCCCCCCAGACTAAAAGTCTGTTATAGTGCGCTCCACTTAAATAATTTTTTTTTTTTTTTAAATTATTTCAAATATAGGAATTTTAAAAATTGTGAGCTTTCTGGGCAATTTTTTCGTGCCAATTACAGTATGCATGTAAAGAAAAGCCAAAAAAATTGGATAAAAAAAATATGTTTGAGTAAATGCTTCATTTCACTAAGGAAATACAGTACATGTACTTAAAATTACATATTTAGCATTCCTCGGATATAGTGCGATCCCGCTTATAGTGCCAATATTTTTCGGTCCTTTGAATCGCCCTACTGTAGCCTATAACCGGGTTTCACTGTATTAAGAGTTTTCTCGAGAACCATATCCGAACAATGCTTCAAGAAAATTCTTAATCTATGTCTATGCAGTATCTTATAGCGTTTTTTCGGATACATTAAAAATAATAAAGCTTTCTGATAATTTCAATAAAACGAAATATCAAAGTTACGTGTATTGCTAAGTACAGTCTAGAAAGAAAAGGGTATTTGACTAGTTTTGAATCAAATTGCAATGACTATTAGCCTACTACTCGCATTGTGTACACTTAGCGGTGATTTATGAGTTTTTAACTCGTGTCAATCATTTTGTAACGAGAGCACCCCACTCACCTCACCTATGTGGAGGAGGGGGTGAACGTAGAAAAACGCTTTCTTCTCTGAAAGAAGAAAAAGGAGCTTCGTTAATCCGACATCGGCGAGAACAATAAGCCACTGTTTCTTAACGTGGAATAAAAGTGTAAGAGGGTGGCGTTGGAGTGAGGGTTTAAACATTTTTACAAAATCATCTTTCTATACCATAGTCACGCTTTGGACCAATTACTAATTGTAATATTTGAAGAAGACACGGCGTATTATAAGATGAGTAGCCATATACAAGTGTAAAAAGAAGATGATCGATTACACGTGATGTGCGCATGAGTTGGTCAACACAACTCGCTCTTTTTTTTTGATATTTTAAGTTGCGTTCAAAAAGTCACAGTGTGTACTTATAAAAAATAAACTACACTGCCACTTTTTGAACGCAAAGGTAAAATAAGGTTTGGAAATGATGATTGATTAAAGATATTTTTACACGTGAGTGAGGAACAAAAACGCTCGCGCGCGTCACGCGTGTGTGTGGTGACAGAGGTGCCAATACAAAGATTTGCATTCGAAAAGGAGAAGTGACAGAAAAATTAGAACGTCACTCGTAAGGATAGGGTGATGATAGGGCTTCATTTTTATTCAATAATGTTTAGAGTTTAAAAAAAAAAAGTTGTCGTAAAATGTTGGCTCGAAAGTGTCAAATTTTGTAATAGGAGGAGCTTATTTATTTTTCCCGTAAACTTTTTTTCCCCGCGAAATATATATTATTTAGATGCGTTAAGTCATTAAAAAGTGTGAGAAAGTTTACGCGTTTATTTCTCACGTTAACAAGAAATTTACACGCTTTTTTTTAACTATTAAAAATGCAAAAAATTTAGTCTAATTTTTTTTAATTCATAATTATACTCGTACATGTAATTTAAATAAGATCAATGTTGTTTAGTGCAACTAAATGTCGAAACAGCAAAATTGTATTGTACATCTATAATGAAAATCATCGATACCACGAAAATAATTATTACCGGTATCTTTTTTGAGTCGCTATTTACAACGAACTTAATAAAAACAAAATATGGTTTCGCCATTAAACCAGAAGAAATGTCATTAAAAAATGATTAAAACCGATTTTTTTTTAAAATGAACTCAGATACATCGAGAGATTTCGTTATTATCAATATTTCACTATAATATTCAAACGTTAAAAAGGGAATTCATTTAGCACTGTAATTCGAATGCATTTTAAGGCTCTTTCATTGGCTAACGTATAAATTGCCTCGCTGTGAATTTAAAAAATCAAATGATGGACGTGCAAAAGAAATTGAAAATCTGCGGTTTTGCATCACTGTCTCCGCGCTTTTACTGATGTTCACGCTGAAATTTGACGAAAAGAATGCGCAACCATCGCTGTGCATTTTAATCCAAATATTTTGGCTGTGAGTTCAAGTGTGACGAATCGAAACCACGCTCTTTTACGTTAATGCCTGTCTAAACTTATACACGAGTGTTTAATTCGCAGCGTATAATTTGACAGGAATAACAGTTATGTTAACACCTGACAATCTCCTGTCTTACTTCATTTTATCTTCATTTTTTTTTTAAATCTCGTCTATCGATTTTCGCGGCAAATAAATTAATTTTTTTTGTTCTTCCTTAGAATAATTTTAGAATGTATTAGAACGCTAACCGAAAATTGCCTCCGCTTTATACTATAAACCCTGAACGCTATACGAAGGTTTTCAGACATTTTTCTAAGCTTTGCCGCACCTGTTCAACGCTATAACAAAAAATGTTTTCTTAGCTTAGATATGCTTTACGACGCATGCTAAACGCTGTAAGATAGTTTTCAGAACTTTATTAGACGCGTTAAAACGCTAAAATAGTTTTTCTAGTTTTGTCGTACTCGCCCAGTGTTGTATAATAATAATTGACTTATTTCCATTTTATCGTACACAATAATTGATATGAGATAAAAAAAATTTTTCAGCTTTGTTGTACCCGTTAAACGCTATTAACAAGCGATTAAAAATATCCCTATTAAAAACTGTCTGCAGATTTTAACATAAACGTAATTTAAAGTTACACATTTGAAAACGCCTCAAGAGACTACCGCATTTATTTTACTGTAATATGATTAATCTCTTCATTATGTAAAAGAAAGATTTGAAAAAAAGCCTTCTTGCATATTTATTTCTTTATTATAAATTATCATTACATGTGTATTGACGTTTATATTATTGGAGCACCTGAAACGAAGAAATGAATTGGTTCGTAACAGGAAACAGGGACACTCACTCCACCTGCCCTTATTTCAACGCCTATTCAATAAAAAAAAATAATGCAATTTATATGCTAAATTTTTGAAACTAATAAATTGTATAAGCCCACCCTCATTGTTTAAATTCCTCTCAAATAAAGTTACATGTACATGTACTCTCCAATTCAATTTTTCATTTTGTATTTTACTGATAACTAACTATGCTTAAAAAACTTTAAATAAGTTAAACTTGACTAAAAAAAATTACACCATTAATTTCTTTTCATTCCATTGCTATAAATTTGATTTACTAATATACAAAATTGGTCACGGGCATAATATCCGGAACATTTTGTAAATCTTTTTACCCAAAAAGTAAATCACTTCCGGTCCTCTAGTAAATTCGTTTGTCATTATATATACTCGTAATTAAAAACAAACATTATCGCGTGTCATAACAATGTAAATAAACACACAAAAAAAAATTATGCGGTACAAATTAAAAATAATAATTAATTTTTAAAAATTTGTTATAAATATAGGTTAATAGAAAGAGCACAAAAAATAAAGAAAGAAAATAATGAGAATATACAGTATATAAATATAACAAATTAACATTTGAAATGACGTGTTACGCCTAATTAAATTCATCCGAGAAAATAATCAAAATTAGTTGTCATTTGAGTTAATTTGAAATTGTAATTAAACAAAGAAAACCGCACACAAAATAATAATAAAAAAAAAATCTACTAACTAATCCTTCTTAAACCGCAAAACTTGTTAAACGAACTATAAATGCGCTTAATAAACTAAAATAATACTTGGGAGTACAGTATTAGAAAAACTCGACGATCGCACAGATAAAGATAACAAAAAAATCGTGATCAAAACTCGAAAATGGCCAAACAAATGTTAAAACTAGTTTATATGCTAAAATGAATAACCTGAATTATTTTATTCTCAATATTTTGAAGTACAGGTAATAAAAAAAAAATACCACGCAAAAATATATAAAATTAATGCATTAAATGTTACGTAAAAATTCACCTATTTCACTTTTTATACATTCGGTAAAACATCTGTTTTTAAATAGGATTTTTTATACCATAAGACTAATAAAAATACGGTACAATATCGATTGTCTATTTGACAATTATTGCGCCAAAGTAAACTAAAAAGCTTTATGAAGCAAATATAGTAAATGTTGGACAAACTCGCTTATAGCGATTTACTGATACGGAAAAGCTAATATAACACCTTATAGAAAATATCGAATACGGTAAATTGTAAAAACTCCTTTAATGCGTTTAGTAGACAACTTTCTTATATCGTTTACCGAATACGGTACTGTAAATTTGTTTATGTCATATCATTTTTCAGTTACGAAAAAGCTGGCAATTACCTCGTGGAGTTTATCGAACATGGTAGGCTAATGCTAAAACAGTTCCAACATTATAAACGCAAAAACAAGCGTACATATAAATTCCTCATTAAAATATTAATCAATTATTCACATCGTGGTCAGAATTGAGTGAGGTAAACATAATAATTTTTCAGATTAAATATTTAACGTGACCTAGCTCGTGGCTTCCCTACAGTTCACGAGGGACAATGGCCTGCTCACGCCTACGTCTGACGTCAGAGGTGGCGTGTGTGATGGGGGATTGAATGTGACAAAAACATTTGTCCAATTTCCAGCGAGGAGCGTATGACGTACGCCATTTGCCTATACAGTATACATAATCGCAAAATGTTCACAGAGGAAACGAGTAAGTTGATAAACGCAAGCCACGCCCACCACTACATTCGCAGTTTATAATTACCTAAAGTAGAAAAAACAAAAAAAAATCCGCCTCGTTTCCATAGAATTGGTCAGAGGAACAAAAGGGCCTATTCACGTTGACTGGTGGAGATGAGTGCGTGTCGTGCAAACACGCAAACTCCGCATTGTCAAACGCAATACAGACCCTGTAATAATGAGATGAAAAGAGACAAGTCCTACGTGTCTCTCTCTCTCTTGTGCCGTACTTGTCACACTATCTAATTAAATCTAACAATACAGAATCAACTGCATTGTCCTCAAATTTCGGCGCTTGGTCAGCAGCATTCAAAAAATGGCTGAGCGTGTGCTGCCCTGCTCGCCAACACGTTCAACTAAATGACCTTTTAGGGTCAACTTAATCCCTTTGTTTTTACGCACAAAGCAAAGAGCCAAGTTTTTCGTTTAATAACATTCTCTGATTAATAAATGGCGTTTTTTAAATTAAATAAATAAATACGTAATTTCGAATTCGGTATCACGCGTTAAAAAAGTAATGTTTAGAAAGTTTTTATTCGATTTATAGAGCTACTTAATAGTCGATCTCTATATGAAGAACTTCGTATGAGCGGTGGGGCCAATTCCAAAAAAAACATTTACAATATTGTGCAGTAAAAGGTAAAAAGACCGCCGGTATGTCTCCTTATAATATAACTTAGTAACGCCACGTTCCATTTTAAAAAAAAAACAGTATTATAAAGAACACATGCACAGTGAAACACGCTTAGAGTGCGATTCAAGAAACAGAAAAAAATTCGCACTATAACTGGGAAATGCTAAAAATGTAATTAAAAGTGTTTTCTTAGGGAAATGAAACATTTACCCACTATAAGCGGGTTTTTTTAACACGTGCTCCAATGGCGTTTTCCAAGGGACCAGGAAAAAATCGCACTATAAGCGGGTTTCACTGTATAGGGTATTTGTTTCAGGATCGGCCCTAACATGTCATTGTACTCGAACACAATGAGCTACTATGAATATCGCTCTAAATTAACTGATTCTAATATTTTTAGTGATTGGCTTGAATAAATAAATTAGTAGAAATTATTCAAAACATTTTAATATTAGCTATTTATCCAATTTATTTGAATTTAAAAGACTTAAAAGAACTTAACAGCTTGAATAGAACTTAATTGACTTGAATACAATATTAGTGACAACAGTTATTAACAACTGTATTAGTCTTCGTTTCAATATTAGTTGGGTGTATACAGTAACTTGAGATCAGTTTTATGCCATGTTCAGTTACCATGCTAAATACAATTAATTAATTTGGAATATAAAAAAAAGGTATGAGAGTATGTTTTCCAATTAATTTATTTGAATAGGCAATAATCTTCATTTCTTTTTTCCTTTTTTTAAAAAAATGTTGTTTGCTTGGTTGGTTTGTTAGTTTGCGTGTCTCTTTGAGGTTTTAGCATTTAACCGCCTCTCACGTCAAACTCCATTTTCTCTGAGACTATTCTTTCTTCAACGCAAATTTCTCATTTGATTTCGTTCCCAAAACACCCGACAGTTTTAATAAACAAGTTTATCCGACAAAATTATTTTCATTTTCGTTACGACTGGATTTCCTAAATCTAGATTAAGAGATTTAATGTAAACGATTGGTCTATAAAAATTTAAAAAAAAAAAAAAAAGAATCGAACTATTAAATAAAACTAGATCAGTGGGTGGCAACGTTCGAGAAAAGAAAAAGAACCGCCGATAAGAGTTTGATAATAAAAATTAAATAACCTGACGATGATAACGTTATCAATTCGCTTATTTGTTACCATTTTTTTTTTATCTCTCAGTCTCGTTCTCTCACTCACTCACTCGACTTAATAAATGAGATAAGACGCTGTATTTCCATCTCCGGTTCACTCATCTCTTCCCACGTTAAGTAATTGTTCATTTCTATCACTCTATTTCTATCTGTCGGTTTTTTTCCTGTCTCTCAAATTACGGTATCATTATTTTCTTTCATTATGATTGCAATTTATAGTTTTTATTTCAAATATTAAATTAAATCAAATTTTTAAAAAAAGGTTAACAAATCTGTAACGAATTTTTTAAATGTTTACAGAAGTTCTGATTCAACCAAGTTCTAGAACCTAGATACCGTAAGTAGGATAGTTATCTTGTAACCGGCAAGTTCTTCCATATTAAACCGAACTCCCGTTAACAAAAATTTTGAAAATTGAAAACGCATATGTTAATTTCAATTAAAACATTGCAATGTCTCTTTTAATATTATTGTTTTGCTTTATTTGATTGGTTAATTATTATTGGCGATTTTAATCCTGCGTCTATTCAATTTGCACAATAATTCGTAATTATACAATATAAATTATAACCTCTTTTAAAAAAAACTTTTTAAACTTAATATTAAGAGAGAATTATTTTACAAAATAGGAACTAAAAATATTAAATTTTTAAGAACTGGCTAGTACAGTACAGTATATGCAAACGCAACCATTTTTTTCTTTCTCTTTCTTTAATGTTAATTTTTGCAGGTTGAGAGAGAGTGCAGATAAGAAGTATGGTATAAAAAAATGTATACTGTACAATAAAAATGGCAGACTGTGGGTGCAAGTATGTGTCATGAACTCGTGTTTACTTTCAACGAGCACTCAAGTTTCAAATATGAGAACAAATACTTTTTTTTTTTCCTCGTACGTGCAAAAATCTTTGTTTCTCATCTCATTCTTCGCGTGCGTTTTTATTATTATAATGTTGTTATTGCACGCAGTGTAAATGAAAAGTTCAAAAAGTATTGTAAGATTATTTTTCTTAAAGGAATGAATGTCAAAATACGCCGTTGTTGTCGTAACTCTAAGTACCGGTAACGTTAGGAGAGTAACATAACAATAAGCCCATCCTTTACCTTAACAAAATTATTACAATAGAATTAATATTTGCCTCATATGTACGCCCACTATACTTATTTTCATGAACTCAAAACTTACTGAACTTTGTTTTCTAGTCTATTTAATAGTTGAAATTCTTATAATACCGGTAATTTTCTAAAAATCAGTTTTGTCGAATTAACTCTGTTTGTTTGTTGGTTTTTGCTGTCCCATCCTAACCGACCTAACTCAGGTGCATAGGGCCAGCGGGAAAGACCGGATCTACATAAAGCTAAAAGAAAATCTTCACAATTTTTACCGTATTCCCTAAACACTTTATTAATGTTTTATCAACTTTTTTTTAATCTACGATTACTAAATGTCATAGGATTTATTGCTATTAATTTTACCATAATCGCTAAAAACAATTCAATTAACAAAAAATTAACAGAGTAAAGCTTCAGTATTAAAAACATACTGTATTTGACAGGGGACTGCAACAACATACAGTACCGGTACTTCCAATAATAATTTTTCAATGACAAACAAAAAAGTAATATTTTCTTTCGTCATGAAAAACGTCACTAAATTTTAACTATCTCGTAAAATCTCCAAAATTACGACATGAATATAAAAAAATAAACAACTATAATGTTTTGTCGTCGTCATCAACATACATTTTTTCATGTTTATACCCGCCATTAATAAAAAAAAAAAAGAAGAAAAAAACGCGAAGCATAACAAACTGACATAAAAATTGGGCACCTGTGCGCGTGTAACCGCCGAATGACGTCAATTATCCCCGAATAAAATAAACAAAAATTTTCGCAATATTACTAAGAAGAAGAAGAAAAAATTGGAAAATGATAATTTATGAACTGAATCGTCAAATTAAAATGTAACAAATTCTTCAAACTTTTTACGGTATTTAGTATCCACACGAGTGGCTTAAAACGAAATAAATTTTATAGCACACTTAAAACGTGCGTGATATGTATTTAAATCCACTCAACATCCCTATCCACCTTCAACATCCCCATCCCCACCCCTCATCCTCCTCGTCTCGTACTATCCACCCATCAACAGGTGGGGAGGAGAAGAAATGATATCTAATCTGTAAAAGATGTTCTTTTCTCTCTATCTCTTTGATCATGAGACTCACCTGCTCCCGATACACAAAACGCGCAACAATTGAGAATTAATTTCTTAAGAACAAAGTCGGTTTTGGTCATTATGCACAGTGTCTAGACTCTAGACACTGTATGTAAACAGACAAGAGCGGTATGATAAAAATAAAAGATAATTTTCGTGTCGGCAATTATATTTCGTTGCCATCGAATTTCTAAATCGAAATTTGCATAGACTAATACTTTGATTACAAGTTTTGGTGGTGGGCCTACGAAACCAGACTAACCATGGTTCAGGTCCTGATGTAAACAGGAATAAAAAAAATTTTCTAGTGGCGACGAAGCACACCTAATTCTGTCTTTACACGGTTTTTTTTTTACACGAATTTGAAATAACACGGTTTCAAAATAAAATTTAATTTTTCTTTTTCCGCGAGAAATTTGGAAATAACACTGTTTTTTAACCAATTTCAAAAATAGTTTTTGCTTATTTTGCGAATTTTACAAATTTTACAAATTTTTTATACCTTTATTTATGTAATAATGATAATTTGATTATACCGCATGTATTTTTCGGTAGGCCTTATGTCACAGGATTCCCCCATTACTTTTTTTACACGTACTTTTCTGGAACGTATCCCCCGTGTAAAAACAGAATTAGGTGTAATAAGTTAGGCTTTCTCAAATCGGAAGCTAAATTTTACAAAGCTAGGTTTTGATAAGTTAGACAGTTAGAATTTGTTAAGCTAGGCTCTGCTGAATTAGAAGACATGAAACATTATTCCAGTCATTTTATATATTATTGTCGGTATAATAATATAATTAAATCGACGGTTTGATAAGTTTTTGACGTTAACAAATACACAATAAAAAGTTTTTTCTTACCTTTTCTAATTCCAATAAATGAAATCTGAGAACCTGAATAGCTTGAACCATCTGCAATTAACCCAAAAAAAAGAAAAAATTAGTATATAATATTTTAATTCGTGTAAACAAAAACATAAAAATGGAATTTAAATTTACTTAACGAGCAATTTTAATATTATCTTTCGGCGAGAATTTCATGTTTTATTTTTTTCTTTCTTTTTAATATTCTCGAAGTGGAAAATCGTGATCTCATCTGCGACACACAGATAAGTGCGAGAGAGGAACCAGCCCCCAAAAATAAAAAAAAAATTGCTTATTTCTTTAAAAGAGAAAAAAAATAATTTATGCGTAATTTTTAATGGCTAACACACCAACCGAAAAATAAGAGAAAAAAAAAACTTGTTCGCTTTTGAGTCGATTCAAAGTTGCTCGTAATCCTCAAAAACTTTGTTAAACAAAATCTATCATCTCGCATTTGCTTCTTCAGGTGAAAAAAAAAAGGCAGACGACGTGAGGTGAATACGTAATTTTATTCAACGTCAAACAACAAAAAGTAAATAAATATATGTATACAGTATATAAAAAAAATCAAAAAAAAAAAAAATAATAAGATATTTAAGCAATTAATATTAGTCAAAATAATTTGTCCCGTTAAAATTAAAAATCGATTTAAAATGAGTTGAAACACGAAACACGAGAATTATGTTAAACCAAAATTTATGTCTTTTATCTCGGTTAATTAGTAATCGACTGGCTTGTTTAATTACCTTAATAAAACTGCTCGATCTTAAAGAATAAAACAAGATTTTTTTATAATTCTCAAACACTGAAGAATCGAGTTTCGTTTTTATCATTTTAACCAGAAAAGTTTCAAAACGAATGTAATATTTCACCCACAATTCTTTTTTTTCTTTTTCTTCTTTCTTTTTTTCAGCTTAAAAAATTTCCATTTTTCCTTAAAACATTTTTTAACCTAAAGGTTTTATCGGGTAATTTTCAACCTAAAATTTATGTTTTCTTCTTTATAAAAACAAATATCCTATTTTTTAAACTAAAAATTCATGTTTTCTTTTTACCAAAAACAAATATCTTATTTTTTAAACTAAAAATTCTAATATTTCATTAAATTTTTGATTTTATAAAATGTACCGGTACTCGTATTATGAACAAAACAATTAACAAAAATAATGCATATTCAAATTTTGAAGTCAAAAATGATCACAGGTTAAGAAGTACACAAACACTTCACAAGATAAAGTAGTGAACCGAACTAATCCTCGACATACCAAACCATACGAAACAAAAAGAAAGCAAAAGTCAGAAGTTGAATTGTGTAAGACGTCATTAAATGCCTTCTGATATCTTCTAATCTGCTGACTGACCTTATTCATATCTCTACATTCTCAGTGTATAATATAATTCCGCTGATGAGAATCAAAAAGCTAAGCCTGTGAGTGAGAGGAAGGAAGGACCATTAACGAGCCATTAGCATAAAATGAAAAAGCTCAAAGAATAAAAAGCGCCTTTTTATCAAAAGAAAAAATCAGTTGACGTCTCCGAAACATTTTCAAAAGAAAAATGTTCTGCGGAGTTGAAAAGAGAAAAAGAAAAAAAAAAGCCAAGTGGTCGTTCGTAAGGTAAAGGTAAGGTGTGTGTGTGCACGCATTACTAAAACTCGTAATAAAAAAAAAAAGTGTTTTGTATGTAGAGAGTGATGGAAGTTTCACGAACAGTTTTAAGACCCTTTTTGGAAGAAGAAAGAATGGCGTGGCATATCTGATTTGCTAACTTAACGTCCATTATTAAATCTACAAATCGCCGCTCGACCTCGCTTAATAGTGTTAAAAGTCACACAAGATCAATTAGGACTCTCGCTGTATACATATCTTTACAGGATCTGAAAGACGGCTGTTTTTCACCTGCCCAAATCAAGCGGCTTTCAAATACCAATCAATTATTATGTTTTCATCCTTTTTAATACATTTTTTGAGTTAGTCAACGAAAATAAAAAAATATAAATATAGTGTAACAATTATTATCTCTAAATTTTGCTATTTAATAGAACAAGATACACTTCACTTTGATATCGATCAGCGTACTTATTAGTTTTACAATATTTTATTAAAATACAGATAAAAAATGATTGTTAGTAAAAGTTTAGAAATACCGTATTAAAATCTAATGAGACAATTTTTAATTCTTTTTTCACCTTTTGATATTATAAACACACCGGGGAAGTTTATTTCGCATTAATTACTGGAAATTAAATCTACTTTTCTAGCTTTTTCAAGCAAAATTTGATTTTTTTTTAGAAACGCTTGGAAGAAAAATGTTTTTCTATCATTTTTTAAACCATAGTTTATCCATAGATTTGTAAGCCAAATTTTATCGATTTAAGCTAAATATTACCCTTATTTAGATAAAAATTTAACATTTTTTTGCTAAATACTTATCAAAATTTCCTTATTTATACAATACATAAATTACATTCTCTTGTCGTGAAGTATCGTGATAGCCAGATTCTTAACAAAATGTCATTATTAGCAAATGCTATAATCGTAGTGTGTAGAATAAATTTCATAATTTGTTTAGTGCAACCTAATTTAAAAAAATTTAAGAATTTAGCTTTTCAAAATTCAAATTTTAAATAAGTATACCGGAAGGCAGGCATTAAAAGGCAAACTAACAATGTAATTACCAAAACAGAAAAATTAGGAAATTGAAACCTTACTACTGCATTATTATCATTATTATTAAGAGGTAGTTATGCGGTATACTAACCATAAAAATATATGCTTAAATAGCTTCTTAAAATTCAGAAACAGAAACCTGAAGCCGACATTAACGTAGGAAAGCTGGAAAATTATGCGTCATGAAGTTGAACTTAGCAAACGTCTTTTATAAAAAAAAATTATAATAATTATTATTATAAACAGTAATTTTACACGCACGTACATAATATACGGAACATTAGGACGTCATAGACACTTTTTACATAGTGCCCTTACTCAAATATGTGCACAGCTATAATATTTCGATGCAATCAAAGCAAATAAAATGCAACTCCCACAACGAAACTCATTAACAAATACTGTTTCTCAATATACGGTGGTATCATAAAATATGGTCTCGTTTGCAGTTCAAACCAATCCCTGGCGTTTACGCAAATAAAAATTGCATTTTTCAAAACCAACATGGAAATATTTGAAATTAAAGTTCTTAAAATGCTGCACTCAATAATAGTTCCTAAGCAGAATGAGTTGCCGGAACTTCAAAAAATTCCGATTACTACTGTAGTAAATGAATTTTAGAATTTAAATAAACAAGAACATTTAGTTCTGTATTTAAATTTCGCTTTACATTATTCTCAATTTGTTAAACCATGTAGCCTAATTAAATCTATAGTGCTGCTCTAAGTCGTTTTACTAAATCTTATGCAATGTAACAATCTATTTTTTGTTATCAAAAACAGAATAAAACACTGTAAATGGTGAAAACCGGACTACTTATAATAGGTACGCGCAAAAAAATCTAAAAAAGTTGTTTTACTAAATCTGAAAAACCTTAAATCAAGATTTACTCACTAAATCGCGATTTAGAAATCTTCAAATCAGGCAGCAACAGCGTAATCAAATGTTATTCATACATTTAAAATAATTTTATTTTTAATCTAAGATCGATTAAAAAGTTCGCTTTGCGAATTTAAATTAGATTCTCGAACGCTTTTCCAATTAATAATTATTCCGCTCGTGTCCGATATCAGACGAAGAGTGAGTGAGAGTCGCAGTCCCAGGTGAAACACCTCCTGCACCTTCGTTCGTCGTGTGCATTTGCAATTCAATGACAAGGTGTTGAACTAGATCAGATAAGAGTTTTGTGTAAATTGAGTAGAAGCAACCAGCACCAACGAACGCACCTTCATCCATCTCTTCTCAGAGCCTCTCCGCCATGCTGTACGTCACGCCCCCTGTCTTGTCCCTTCTCTCCACCCAACGCAAGAATGGTTTCTTAACCTTTTTTTACTTTTGTACCAATGGCTAATAATCAAACTTTAATCTAGATTTACTACCAATGATATAAGCAAATGTTTTGTAAAAAAAAATGATTCGCAATTAAAGATTAAGGAATAAAACAATTCCACTATTTTATTCAGTAATTAACAATTTGTAAACCAAAAAATTCTATTTTCCAACACAAACAAATTATACTTTTTAACTTAATTTATTTTTTTTAAGTCAATTTCTATTTTATATACCGGTAGTATACTGTAATTAAAAATTTGAAAGGCCCATCTAAACAAATTCAATTTTTTTCATTTAAATAAAAAAATTGATTTATTATTTTAGTTCAAAAAAGTTTCCTTTCTAAAAAAAATCCGCAAATTCTATTTTTTTAAAAATTGCAATTTGAAATTTATTTTTTTTCTCTTTATTTTTCATTAAAAAAGAAAACATTGCTTTTATCTTAAAAATTCTATTTTTAATCAAAGAAAATTGCACTATTATATTCAAAAATCTAACCACCTTTTGAACAAAAAAATTCACAATTTTCAACAAAAATTATATTTTTTCCTTTAAAAATATTGTGCCGGTACCACTATTAAGTTAAGTTCAATCCACTACTGTATTATATGCCGAAAGAAATAAAAAAAGTATATTATCATGCAAAAAATTAAACTTTTTAATTAAAAAAAATTCTACTTTTGCATCGCTCGTCCCACAGGTTGAAAACCACTAAACTGTAGTTTTGTATATTTCGTAAGACGTTGAAAAGTATTCTCGAAACGTACGAGGGTCAGATTACGCTTGACCCTCTATTGAGGAGAGAGAAAAAGCACCTCTGAAAGGGGAGAAAGTAGTCTAGCAAAAACGGACCGCATTCCACAGACCGGACTCAACTCCCCGGGGTTAAACTCAAGAGAAAGAACAACATTTTTGATTTAATTCTTGATCTTTCAAACAAAAAAAAAAGCGTTTCTCCAAAGTCAAAAAATAAAAAAAAGTTTTTAGTAAGTTTGACTTTGCCCTTTAACCTAAACATGTCTCACAAATTTAAATTATTTAACTAAGAGTTCGCCGTTTTAAAGCATCTGCCACCAGGTGGCACTTTCGTCTTCATTACGTCTACGCCAAATCCCCCTTATCTCATTAATTCCATCTAAATTTGAAATAACAAAAAAAAATAAACAAAACCTTTTTTATTTTAAAATAATTATAACTATTTTTTTTTCTATTTAAATAAAAGCAAAAAACCCTCGTTAGAGCGAACTCAAAAGATGACATCAATTCGTTATAGCCGAAAAATTTCCTAAACAAAATATTTTTTTATAATTAACATCCGTTTATTTACTAAAAAATAACGAATCTACACAGATTTTGCATAATACCAGTACTGTAACTGTATGCATTTACTAATCTTAATGATTTGACTGTGGCACAATTATGTCGTTAAAATAAAAGAAAAATCAGTTTCCGAATCGAATGTGGGAAATCTTATTTTAATATTTTCAAATCTTATTACGGGAGTTCGTTATAACCGAGTCTTTTCGTTATAAAAAAAAATGTCCCTTTCTTGGAATAATATGAAAGTAAAAAAAAAACAGACAAAAAACTTAAGCGCGAAATGAAATGCGACCTTGCAAAGTTCCGAGTTAATTACGGAAAAACCAATCAGAGACGTGAGAATTTTGCCCTATCTTTCAGCACTTAACCGAACTTACGTTAACATTTAGTTACTATCTATTCATCTAGTCTTATTTGTTATTTATTTTACGCAATTCAACTGAGATTACTAAGCCATGAAACTAATCTAAATTGTTACTGTAACTATAAGTTATACCAAAATCCAGATGAATTAATAGATCTGCGCATGTGCGCAACCATTCATTTAAAACTTGTTTTTAAAAAAATTCTTGTTTTTTTTTTTGCAAAATTTTATTTGAAGAAATTATTTTCCTTTTACGAGTATTTAAACCTCTTTTACTGTCATTGAAATTTTAAATCATGATTAAATCACGAAATAATATATTGAACAAATTTAGCGGACGCTGTCATGCTCAAGCCTGATACAACTCTACTAAAACGTTAAATATATGCATTAAAAGGGGAAAAACAATCCTTTTAATGGATATTTGGATACATTAAACCTCTCTTATAGCGTTTAATAAGCACAGTATAGTAATATTGATAAAATTATCTTAAAAGTACGAAGCCAAATTACTGCACGGCAAAGTTGAAGTAACGCTCCTATGGCGTTCATTGAATGCCGTAACGTTGATAAAAATTTTCCATTGAATAAAAAAAGTTAAATTTAATTCTAATTTACAGTAATTCCGGTATAAACTCGAATTAACAACAGAGATGAAAAGAGTGAGAGAGTCTATCCATAAAGTGTGAGTGTTATTGTTTGAGTCGAAGACAGCGCGGCGCTGCTTCCATTCACACTCATCCTGATGAATTTACTCCGCCCAAACAAAAACCCCTAATAAATATAAACAACAACAAAAAAAACCGTAATTTACGAGTGCGAGCATCATAAGGTAAAGTCATGAGGTACGTCACGTCACGAGGTACGTCATGAGCTACGATCTACATACATAATACACGTGCGATTAACTTTTCTAAGAAATTTGTAATATAAAAAAAAATTAGTTTTAGGAATGATTCTTTCTCATTTACCCCAACACAATACATCACCCACCCATTCTCTCCAGGAAAAAAAAACCAACCTTTCCGAAGAAATTAACGTCCGAGTTGTTACGCGAGAGAATTCGGCCGTATAATCGAGAGATAATTGACAAACAAATTGGTTTTGAAAATGAGAGATAATAAATAAAAATTATGTATCCGAAAATCAAGATGAATTCGGAGAAGATGAAACTACCTTGTAGAACCGGGTGTAAAACTTCCATATAGAGTCGAGTTTCAATGACCAAAAAATAATTACGATAAAACTTTGCTTCAGCTATTTTTATTGATTAAAATTACTATTTTAAATTAAAATTAATTCATACTGAGTAAAAACGAATAAAATAATTGATTTATTCCGCTCTATTTAAAATATAATTATAAAAAATTTCTAAATCTAAATAAATTTTTTGTAAGACATTATAATTTTAAAAAATAGCAGCTAATATTTTAATTATATTATTAATAAATTCATATTTCGTACGTATTAACATAGAAAATTATCAAAGCACGAACTTTAAAAGATATTTTAAATTAAAACATAAACTATAAAATTCAAATTATGTAATTATTTTTTTGTCTGAAAATTTTTTAACATTTTAGCCATAACAATAGCTAATTAATTTTTACCAAAAAAAAAAAAAAAACTTGTAAAATTTCAAATTCTAAAATTTCGCAACATCTGTTACAATACAAATGGTAAAATTAAATTTCATTATTTCATCCTAAATTCCATTCTCTCTAAAAATATAATTTCAATTAAAAATTTCAAACTTCAAATAAAAAAAATCTTTTTGCTTATCGTTTTTATTATTCCCTATTAATTTGTTTTCTCAAACTATATTTCATAATGTTTTATTTCCTTTTTTTTTTTTTTTTTTTTTTTATATTTTTTTTAAAAAAATTATCATAATAATTAATTAAAAATCGAGGTTTTCCTGAAGAATTCCAACCACAAAACGCAATTCTTAGTACTGTGCCGGTACATTACCATTTCTAACCTGTTTATGTTATGCTCATTCATATATTTAAAAAAATTAAACTTTTCGCAATAAAAAAAAAAAACATTTCAACAAAAAACGTAAAAAAAAATTATTCCGGGGTATTATAAAAATAAAAAAATAAATAAACTTAACTTTTTTTTAAAAAAAAAAACAATGGTCAATCGAAATTCGTCATAAATAATAATAATAGAAATGTGTTACTTACAATTGAGTCGAGTTCCAAATCGGATGAATAATAAGGTTTCTCTTGTCTTATCTGAAAAGACATAAAAAATATATATTATATATAATAAAAGTTAAATGTTTAAAATCGAAAGAGATACATGAACAAATTAATTAACAAAGTGGTTTGGTCAGATCGTATAACTCTTCTTTCAACCAAAAAACCGATATAATAACCTTTCCCCCTCTTTTTAAGAGACATTTCACAAATTCCTCTTTTTAAAAAAATGAAGACTAATAAAATTAAAAGAAAACATTTTGTACGACAAAATATTCGTCCACGTCACGCACACTCTCGTACTAATAATATTATTAATAACAACTTCACAAGGAAAATGTCGATATAACGAAGTTAAGAAAAGACAACATTTTCGTTACATCAAATTTAAAAATTTCAAATAATAATTTAAAATAAAAAGATTTTAAAGTAACCACTTCCATAATAATGATGATTATTTAATTTTGATCATTCGCTTCGTAACGTCTCTTTCGTTCTTTTTTGTCATCATTCACTTGACCCAAGATTATAATATTATGTCGTTGTATCGACATTTCGTCGTAATAACAGAAATATTCGAAGATGCGTTGTTTGCATCATTGTAGAGATGAAGTCGTTTTATCTTTATTTGCTCCCTGTTTTCTCCTTCAAAACAAACTACATTTTCTCTTCAAACCCCTCGCCAAATTCCACCAATTGCTAAACAAAACGACAGAAAGAGATAGAGAATGCAACAGGTAAACAATTGAAATGACCGAGATTTGTCTCTCTTCATCAACAACACACATTCCTTTCGATCAAACTATTAAACATTTGCGTCACCTGTCATCATCAATACTTTTCTTATCGAATCGTTTCAAATTCAATTAATCACTACTTCAACCCAATAATTCCTTTTTTGCTTGCCAAATTAATAATATTAGAACCTCGGTAAATAAAAATCTTCCGTAATTCGAATATTTAACTCAAAGACATTCCCTCTATAATAATTCGAATAAATGTATTGGCAACTGAATCTCTATAATACCAAGTTATAACAAGTGAATTAAAATTAAGCTTACTAAATATTTAAGCAAACCTAGTCTAACCTAATTATGTGATTTAGTGCGCTTTATAATATTATGTTAATGCCACTTTTTTTGTGATCGCAAACTCCTCAATAATCTTTACAAATTCGGTTACATCATATGTATGACGTCTTATTCGCGTTTTCGGTTTTGTTTTTTTATTTTTTTTTTTAAAAAAGTCTTTAAAATACTTTTCTAAAAATCGGTTAAATAGCATTTTTTTTAAAAGAAAGAAAATATGTTACTAATAATTACAGTAATTACGCACTATACCGAACAAGCATTTTAATTTTTTACCCGTAAGGTTTCCGCAGCCGATACCGCGTTCCCATTAAAAGAAAAATGTCCGTTGATTACGCAGAAAAAACATCGCTCAAACTGTAATTATTATTCCTCAATAACGGTAAAAAGAAAGTTTTGAAAAACGGACGAATCCCAGCAATTATCGTGAATATGTAATTGCTGGGTGGGCGAGAGGAATGGGTGGCGCTAACAAAATTAAATATTCCTCTGCTTATTCCTTTTCTACGAGCAAAGCAATTAAATGTTAAGTGTGTGGAGGAAAAAAACAAGAATTTTGCCGGCGTTAATTGCCAACATGGTTTTACGAAAGGGAGTTACCGCCATTTCTGGATTAATAATTTAAACGCTTCTGCTGCTTTATTAGTATTATTATGATCGTTAGATGTACTTTATTAAGAGAAGGATGAATAGTTGTTAAAAAAGGTGTAGTAAACGAATTGGATTTAACCGGAGGTTAACCATTATTATACGTAGGAACGCATTGTGATCGCTGTTCAAAAGTCGTGTAAATCGCTCAAGCATCATCTATTTATTTACAGTACATGATGTACATAATAAAAGCCTAACAAATTAATGTAATTCTGATTCATTATTAAAAAAAAAAAAATAATAAAAAAGCTAAGAGTTTTTGTTTCTGTAATAATAATTATCGATGACCTAGTAGCAATAACAAGTATTAATAAAATTAAATTTTACAAAGGAGAGAAAATATATAATTTCAGGCTATCATTTTTAATTAGCAAGTTGAAGCGTGTTGTTTTCTAAAAATTTTTTCTATTTCACTAAAACGAGCAGGAACAAAATCTTAATACTGTACTGTATAATAATTATTATGTGCTGTACCTGAAATGCTAAAATGATAAGTGCAATTATTATTGTCGCCAAGAAATAGCTGATTATACAGTAGTTACGTGAATAGATGTAAGAATTCAATTTGGAATAGGGTAATTTAACATTATTCATAAATCACTGAAATAATTATTAGTACATGTAATCAGTAATTGAAAATAAATGCCATCAAAAGACTTTAAAATATAATTACTTATTATTATTATGTCATTGATTCGACCATGAATCAATTTCATGCAAGTCATATTGAAACAATGCATTATTCCTTAAATACACTATAACACATTCTACCCCAAACATTTAACAACAAAATCGCCAAATTATCAAAACAGCCCGACATATTCATTATGTCAATGAAAAAAAAAATCTTATTGAAACTTTCATTGAAGCTGTTACTTCCACGTGGTTGACCACCGCCATCTTTATCAGTGGGTACAACCACAGCTTGTAGCTAACATCTTCTCCTGCCTACGGTACCCTTTTTTATCCACTTCCAAATCATTATTAAAGTGCATACCTGAATCAAAATCATGTGTAACTCGTTTTGTCCACACTCTTTGTGCTGAAAATGCTCCTATTAATGCAGTTATGTCTTTCAACATATTATTTTCAATCAACCGACAGTACACCTCCTTCGCTGCTTTCTTCTTCTTCCCCGAGTTGTCTTTACATTACCCATCATGCCTTGCATTTACCAAGCTCAGTAAAATGCGGCAGTTAACCCTAACCACACAAAACGAGCTATTTCTACTACAAATTGTGCAATTCACCATATTTTTGCAGCGTACGTATTCTTGAATACTTTAAATTACTGAAATCAATACTTAAACTCAAGAGAAAGTCCAAAAAAATATTAAATAACTATAAAATGTTCAGAGTACTCAATCTTTCAACTCACACGGTGGAACGCCACCTGGCGACCTCCAAATAACATTACATGAGTACAGTACATGTACATGTACAGGGTGATGCGATGTCACTTGAGAATTTCGATAGCTAATAAAATTTATATTTTTGCCAATAAAATTTTTTTTTT